>JAQPPZ010003373.1:0-19406 GCA_028583015.1 Wollemia nobilis | reverse complement strand
TTGTTTTGGCTTTGAGTGTTGAAGATTTAAGTTTTAAAGAGCTTTGAGTTATGTGTTTCTTGTGTTTTTCTATGTGGTTTGTGTTGTGGTTTCTTTTATCTTATTGTGCGTGTTTGGTTGTGATTTTGTTTTTGACACACTCAAGAAGCATGTTTTTTATTTTATTTTATTATTTTTGTTGTTATCTGCTTATTTTTAATTGGGTTTGTGTGTTTTTTTGCTCCTTGAGTGTGTCAAAGGTGGTAGTCCAGGTCCGAGTCCTGGGCGTTTTTGGCAGAATGGATACCCTTGCCTCCTTGGGTCTTACCCGAAAGTGGCATCCCTTTTGGGATGTTTTCCAAAAAAAAAAAATTATGATAGATTATAGCAGGATCCTCCTTGGAGAATTTTTGGTTCCAGCCTTAGCAATGAAAACAAGCCTTAGTACTCTTGAAATAAAATAACTTCCAATATCAACAATTTAAATGATAAATTATCATGTGCATAATAAGACATCAATAAAATCCTAACAATAATGAACATTCTCAAATTTGTAAAAGGTTAACATCAATGCATCATCAATAAAATAAATTTTCAATCAATAAATGTGAACAACCTTCAATAAAAACTTGTTAGTCAAAACCAATACCTTCGATCAGGCCCTCAATATAGCACCAATTATGTTGAGTGATAATTTTTCCCAATTACCAAATTATAATCATAGTCAAGGTATTATCAGAAAACCCTCTCTTGCAAATAAATTTAGAACTTCTCCAAGGTTATTGTTTTCTTAATTTCTTAAAATGTGCTTGAATGCTTGTGAAAATATAAAAATATATCGAATACCTCATAAGTGCAAGTAACTATTAGCAAGGGGCTTGTTGTTTGGTATTTTATTTGATTTGCGATGACTTTGTTGTTCATGTAATTTGTGAAAATGTGATATTATTGTTCAACTATCTACTTTGAAATGGTAATCTTTGAACGGTGATTTAATCTATTTTAACTTTATTTGTTAACCAGTTTTATCTTCTTTTGTTAACAACTTTTATCTTATTTTGTTAACAAATTTTATCTTCGTTTGTTAACAAATTTTATCTTCTTTTGTTAACAAATTTTATCTTCTTTTGTTAATAAATTTTATCTTGTAATGTTAATATTTGCTTGAAATGAAATAAAATGACTAAAATATAACTTTGCAATATGGGAGCTTTGGAATATCACCTTAATTATTCATTTTAATGAAAAGTTAAAATTTATTAAAATTTCCATGTTTACTTAAAATGAAATTAATTTGATTGTTTGAAAATGTGTGAAAAATTTTAAATTTAGAATTCACTTTAAAAATGTGAATTGTGTAAAATTTAAAATTTTGAATTCCTTTAAAAATGTGTATTTGTGTAAAACTAGAATTGGAAATGTAGCTTTGAAATTACCATGCTTCCTTTTGGGGTTTTAAATTTTATTTGTATTTTTTTAATTTGATGAAGTTTAAAAAATGTAAAAGGGGTAGGGTTAGAGGAAAATAAAAGGAAAAAGTTGTCGAAACCCTTAAAATTTCAAACCGAACTTGCAAACACAAATACCCTGCACTAAACCAGCGTTAGTGTGACCCGTCTTCATGTAGTGCAACATTTAATGAGGTGCAATATTCTAAGGCAAAAGGGTACAATATATTTAAAAAAAGGTAGGTTTACCATACACATGCATAAAACTCATTGAAACGTCCAATATATTTCTAAAAGAAAGATTTTATATGAAATACATTTCGTAGGCTACTATGTTTCAATGGCTTCCAATGTTGAAACTTGGTGTAGTCCAAAAATTTGGGAGGAGATGCTTCTTCAAAAAAACTTGTTTCCAACATGCCTTCATTGAAAATTTCTCCAACCATTTTTTCTACACTTCAATGGCTATTTAAAATTTTCAAAACTCCTTGTTTCCATTTCTACTTGTTCATTTGTGTAACGCTTTATTTCCAATAAGGCATTCACCTTTTATCTCTTTTTACCACTTGCATTAATGTTTCTTCCATTTCATAACAACATTCGTAATACGTTTGTCTTCTTTCACCTTTTATCTTCAATTTGTAACCGCTATGATCCATTACCTCATATGCCAAATACACTACCATCGCTGCAAAACAATTTGAAATTTACTAGGCCTACATTATATTTAAATAACCAAAACTTATCAATGTTGCATCAGAGAAAGTGATTATACTAAAAATGAAGTGTGTTTCTGCTAACAAATGGTCACACAAGTGAAAAATATTTTACCTTTGAGACGTGGTGGTATGGCATAGATGCCTTCTTCAACTTCAAAACTGGTAAAATTTACACAATGCTACCCATCCTCATTACCTACTTGAGATGTGGTATACCAACACTACTGCCCTCCTTTGGCTCTCAAATGCTGGTGAATATGCAAACTGAGATTTTTGTTGTTGTTGTAAATATGAGTGCTTGCTATCCAATCCTTCCTACCCTTTTTGAAATGTGATCCGCAATAACATTTACAACTTATGAATACAACGATCTTTCACCCAACGATGAGTATCATAAACCAATTGACTATTCTACTTAAGTGAAATCATGGCCACTATTGGATATTCATTTTATCTATATATTTTGACTAAATCATGCAATATTCATCGGGTTTTCTCTATTTTTAGGTTTATGCTGGCGATAATCGTAGTTCATTGTGATAATAAGGGAAAAAAATATATGAAGTTTGAGACTGTATGTTAACCCACAAAGTGCATATCCTTCCATTAAAACTAATGAACAAAAGCATACATTTCTAAGGGATATTTGAGTTTAATAATTTGTGGATGGTAAGACTTCCCCCTATGACATTGCTAGAGATGAAGAAAATAACATTGGTAGGTTTTGAATACATTTTGAGAGGAAAAAGGCTTAGAAAAAACACCTCCGTGAATGTCCACATGATCTTAAATAAAACATCATGACCTTGATTCCCATTACAACTATGTTGAGCACAATGAAATTGAAATATCTATATGAAATTTTAGTAAAGTGATTTGGAATAAAACCGATGAGATTTATCCATTTATATATGCTTTATCATAGACCAATGAAAATGATGCTCTCATCCTGAACCATACCATGCTTCCTATCCTTCACATGGTGAATTTCATCCAATATTGCCCTAAATACCTCCTTGAGGACCTCTGTCATCATCTTGTGCAATGAAGAATTGATTTGAAGCTTTGGGTGGAATGTTGGATAATTTAAATTTTTTTATCAGTAAACCTTCAATGTACTTTATTTTCTCCATTCACATCCAATTTTGTACACCTACTACCTCATCGAGCTCATTGGTAAGACCTTCTTCTATCAAATACCTTTGTCTTCTAGTGATCCCACTTCTCAGGTAAGGAAGGCAGATCTACACACAAGCCATTGCTTCAACATGGTGAACGATCCTGCTCTACGTTAGCTATTGTTGTATGTTATAAAATACCTTTAAGGTATTTTTCTCGTATCGATTAAACATGGAATAGTGTTATTGTCATAGGTTTAATCCCACACACATCTGGGACCGACGCGGTGAGGAATATATGAACCTAAATATGCATACGTTCCATTGATGAGCTATTCACATGGATACTTCTATACACACTCTTCGTACAACTATGCCACTTGGCACCTTGAAACCCATGCTCTGCATTGATCCTTACAAACCATACTCGAAGACCATGTCATTGCATTGATCATGCTCCGATGCCACCTGGCACCTTGAAACCCATGCTCTGCTCCGCATTGATCCCTCACAAACCATACTCGAAGACCATGTCGTTGCATTGATCATGCTCCGATGCTGCGTTCGCTGGTTGGTCAGGTCGAGGTTTGCCTAGGAAATCACACCACTACGTTTTTGTAACCTGCAAATATATAAATTAAAACATGAAATGAAATGAATGCTTTAACTATTAAAATATTAATTAAAATCATGCTTTGTTTAAATCCATCAATAATTAAAATGCTTTAACTATAAAAATATTAATTAAAATCAATGGTTTGTTTAATCCACAAAAGTGGAAGGCTTCCTCCTAAGTATGTTATATATATTCACAAGATCAGAATGGAGTGCATTCTCCCATGTTTCGCTTTGTTATATTTTATTTGAATGCTTTAACTATTAAAATATTAATTAAAATCATGCTTTGTTTAAATCCATAAATAATTAAAATGCTTTAACTATAAAAATATTAATTAAAATCAATGCTTTGTTTAAATCCACAAAAGTGGAAGGCTTCCTCCTAAGTATGTTATATATATTCACAAGATCAGAATGGAATGCATTCTCCCATGTTTCACTTTGTTATATTTTATTTTATTTCATTTTTTTATAGCATTGTTTTTTTTATTTAATTTTTATTATTTATTTTATTAATATGTTTTTTTTGTTTGTTTTTATTTTTATTTTATTGACATATAGGTGAATGGTGGATTGAGCTCACAATGGGATTTGAAATGGAGTAATAGACCTAGTAAAACATAAAATCAAAAATATGAGAGCAAAATAAAAGACCAACGAAATAAATCACCAAGTGTTAAAAATATGAAAATGTTAAACCTTTGGACTTCATTAACCTTTTGTGACTCAGTAAACTAAAACAAAAATTACAAAACTCAGAGTCACATTAGCATAACAAATTTCAAGTGGGTCCCCAAATTTGGGGTATGTTGTGCTACAACCAGAACATGAAGATAGGATGGTATTAAAGTCTCCGCTAATCAAGACCCAAGATTTAGGAAAATGGGAGATAATATAAGTTATATCCTTCCATTATCTCTGCTTTTCCTCCAAAGTAGTCAGAGCATAAACAATCAAGTAGAACATAATTTGGTTAGACTATCTACTTTGTGCAATCATAGCTAAAAGACCTCAACTACCAACCATATGGTGAACAACTATCTCTTTTGGATCCTAGAGGTAGGAAATTCCACTAGAAGCCCCATGGGAGCTAAGAGAAGCCACTTTTCCATCCAACTAGATATTACTAGCAATTGACTCCATTTCCTCTATTGATATCTTTGCCTCATAAAGGAAAATAATATGCGGTTGGTTTTTTTGAACCATTCTTTAATTTAATTTTCTTTTGAAAGACTCTTTTTTTTGTGGAAAACATCCCAGAAGGGATGCCACTTTTGGGTAAGATCCAAGGAGGTAGGTAAAGAACTCAAGATTATACTGAGAAGGGGGTGAACAGTATAACATCACTTTTTACTTTTCTTTCCCAAACAATAATATCCAATATTATCAATGGGAATATCAACAACAATAACCAAAGTAATGCAAAAATGATCACACACAATAGAGACACCAATTTAACATGGTTCACCCAATGTGGTGTACTCCACGAAGAAAATATTTCACTAATATTTTCTCAAAAAATATCTTGGGAATCCTTTCCCTATTACAATGTTTATGGACCTCTATCCAAAGGAGACACCAATCCCCTCAATTGGTTCGTGGATCTCTATCCATAGGAGAACTCCTTCTCCTCTACTCTGGTTGGTGATCCTATAGAAGACTACTACCTCCATTGTCTTGACCTATGGATAGGGTTATGCATAAGAGGTTGGAATCAAAATATACTTGTAAAAAACTAGTGAATCCTAATCGAGATCAAGAAAAAATTTATGGTAAATCCTAAGCAAATAAAATCAATCACCGTCACACCAAAATTTGAGGTATTTGAATCCCTAAAAATTAAGGTCATATTTGAGGTAACGTTTGATCTATTAAATCACCTTATAACTTCAAAAAATACCACCATTAGATTAGCCTCAAAAAGAGCTTTCCAACGAGTACAAATATACCTATGTTTAGATATATACTGTGGCAATTTTACCCTAAGAACAAATTGGTCCAAAAAATTTTAGGTGAATGGACCGATGTCGAGGGGCCTCATATTCACCAATTTATAATTTTAAAAATCCTAATATTTGCTCAATTTGTGTATATTCACCACTATGCATAACCCTGCTTGTGGATCTCTTTCTACTGAAGACTCTATCTTCACTGCCTTGGGTAATGGATCTTTATCCATAAGAGACTATTATCTTCTGCTCTGTCACCTCCAAAGCTTACTCTAAGCTCTATCTTAAATTTGCACTAAACACAGTTCTTTGGTCTAGCACAAATCTGCTCAATATCTATCTTTGATCTACACTAAACACAATCCTTCGGTCTAACACAAATATGCTCAATCTCTATCTATGATATGTACTAAACATAGTCCTTAGGTATAGCACAAATATGCTCTATCTCTATTCTCAAATATGTACTAAATATAGTCCTTTGGTCTAGCATAAATATTATCAATATCTGTCTTAAATCTATCTTCAAGCCTTAACACAAAGCTTGAATCAATCACAAATCAACTCTGCTAGATCTACCCCAAACCTTAAATCGAGGTTTGAAAAAATCAATCAATCAAATCTGTTCACAAGTCTTCTCAAAGACTTGCCTCAAATATATCCACAAGTCCTCTCTAGAACTTGCTCTCACCGCTCTCAAGTCTTCACCAAGACTTACCTTAAATCTACTCAACAAGTCCTCACTAGAACTTGTCCAATATACTCAACAAGTCTTCACCAAGACTTATCTCAAATCTACTCAACAAGTCTTCACAAAGACTTACCTTAAATCTGCTCAACAAGTCTTAACCAAGACTTACCTCAAATATGCTCAACAAGTCCTCACCAGAACTTATCCAATATGCTCAACAAGTCTTCACCAAGGATCACCTCAAACCTGCTCAACAAGTCCTCACTAGAACTTGTCCAATTTTATTGTAAGATTCCACAAAAGCTCAGACAAATATATACTTAAGTCCACTCTAGGACTTACTCAAATCTACTCACAAGCTTTCACCAAATATTATTCAACTCAAATCAATCTATCACAAAAAAAACCTCTTCAATCACACAAACAAGCTTCACACAGAACATTGTTTAATCTTATAGAAACACATGAAGAATGGTTAAAGACTCAATATGCTTCACACAATGCTCAATCACTTTCAAAATCTTTTGTTTAACCACATAAACATATAGAGAATTTTTAGAGACTCAATATGTTTCACTCACAATAATGCTTAATCACTTTCAATCTTTCTTTCTTCACCACAAAAACATATGGAGAATGGTTAAAGACTCAATATGTTTCACACTCAATCACTTTCAATCTTTCTCAAATTAGTAAGGAACAATTTGTTTCATAGAAATTGAACTATCACTCCAACACTTCCAATGAACTAAGCCCAATCAAATCCACTCAACCAATCACTTAATGAGAGCTTAGTCAACAATGCTTATCAAAGAAACCTCACATAACAATGATACTCATGATCTTTCACAAACCCTAGTTCAATATATTTCTCAACTTCACATAATAATGATACTCATGATCTTCCATAAACCCTAGTTCAAGATAGTTCTCAACTTCACATAACAAAGATACTCATGATCTTCCACAAAACCTAGTTCAAGCATATGAAAGCTTACTTCAATATTTCCAATAATGCTTATCAAACAAGGTTTCTAGTATCAAATTTCATTCCAAAAAACCCACATCAATCAATATTGGATTTCTCAAAACCAAACTCAACAATTCTTATCAAACAATCATTTTCACTCCAACTTAGCATTCATAACATCCAACAATATTTCACTCACAAGAAAGATATGCCCATACCTTTTATTTGATGAAGTTTTGACCTCAAAACCCGTCTCAATCACAATCACTCTCTTTGCCAATATCAAAGGTTAGGTAGCAATATCTTCTCCAAAATTCATTCAAATGATCCCTCAAAATATTTCACCATACATAGCAATAAATCTCTATTACATATTTTCTTGTTTTATTTGCTAATAATGAAGATAGAGAGAAAAATTTTCAAGGGGGTCCTTGGTTTTTGGAAGGACAAGGCTTTTCATGAAGCCCTGCCATATTAAATTTAAATCTGAAGAAGATATGCCTTCTATAGATCCCATGTGGGTTACACTCTTTGACATCCCTATTGAATTTTGGAATCCTACTATTTTTTCTTCAATTGGAAACTCTTTAGGAAATTTTATGATGACTGTTGATTGTACTCAAAATTTTAAACATATTATGCTCGGATTTGTGTTTTAATGGATTTTAACAAACCCCTACCTAAAAAGATCACATTACAATTTGGGGAAGACACTTGGGAGCAAGTAGTGGACTATGGGAACATTCCTTTTCATTGTAGAATTTGCCATGAATATGGTCATTTGGCTAGTGCTTGCCCAAATAAAATTTTAGATCAAAAGAAAGAAGATATAAACTCAGAAGGTTTCCAAATACCTAAGAAGAAGAACACTTAGAAAAAACTAGTTATGAAGGATCAATCAAAGTCATCTGCTAATATGTTTGAAATCCTTTCCACAAATGATGTCCCAAGTGAGGAAGAGGAAATAATGGAAATTGAAATCTTAGAAACATAATTTAAATATGAAGGGAAGAAATCAAAGACAAACCAAAAAATCAAAGGTTTTCAACAGAAAAAAAGGAGAAAATTTACACAAGAAAAACAATATTTCAAATGTCAAAACTTCAAATAATGCAGGCCCCAATATAGACTCCGTTGAACTATCTAGTAAAATTTTTGCTGTGTACGAGCATTCTTCAAGGTTAGAAGCCATATCAGATTCAATTGGAATAAGTCAAGAAATAGGGAAAAAAAATTGAAATGGATTCTAATAAAAAAGCAGGTCGCAAGACCAATCAATATCATATGGTAAAAGAAGGTGAAAAGCTTGTAGAGGAAGGTAAGATTAATGCCCTTCCCAAATTTTTTAGCCCTGGTATTAATGAAGATCATCACTTGGAATATTAGAGGAATCAAAGGGAATCTTTCAAAACAAAATGAAATTAGAAGAATGATTCAGATAAATCATCCAAATATTGTTTTCCTTCAAGAAACAAATATGTCAATGGAGGATATGGACTCAATTGCCAGTAAAATTTGGCCAGCTGGAAAAGTGGTTTCCCTCAGTTTCCAAAGGACTTCGGGTGGCATTTCTTGTATTTGGGACCCAAAAGAGGTAGTTATTCACCATATGGTTGGCAGTTGGGGTTTGTTGGCTATAGCTATTCAAAGTAGACATTCCAACCAGATTATGCTCTGCATTACTATTTATTATCTGACTTCTTTGGAGGAAAAAAGAAGACAGTGGAAGGATATTACTCATATTATCTCTCATTTTCCTAAATCTTGGATCTTGATCAGAGTATATTTCAATACCATCCTCTCTCTGGATGAGAAAAGGGGGGAAATAAAAATTTGGACAAAAGCACTGACCTCATGAGCGAATATATTGGAAACCTCCATCTTGTGGATATCCAACCAGATAATGGCTTTATGACTTGGTCTAACAGAAGGCAAGGGTTAGCTTGTATAATGGAGAGATTGGATAGGTTTTTGCTCTCTAAAAATTTCTTAATCCATTGTCACATTCCTAAAGTGAAGACTCTTAATAATTTTGGTTCAAATCATTGGCCAGTCATGGTGGAAATGTGGAAAACCAATGTGAGTTTCTCTCCTTTTTGTTTTCAAATAATGTGGCTTAGAGACATTTCCTTTAGACATCATGTGCAACAATGGTGGAAGGAAGGTAAACCTAGGCATGGGACTAAGATGTTCTATTTTACCAAAAGATTGCAATACATTAAATCTAAAATCAAGACTTGGAAATAGAAAGAGTTTGGGGATGTTCATAAAAAAATAGGAAGTTATTTCTCATCTTGAAAATTTGAATAAGAACATCTGTTTAGATGGCATCATAAAGAAGAGAAATGTAGATGAAATTAAACTAACAACTTTGTTAGAGGGATGGCAAAAAAGAGAAGAAATCTTATGGAAGCAAAAATCTAGAATTCAATGGCTCAAAGAAAGAGATCAAAACACAAATTTCTTCCACAAATCTCTTCTAGCTCGAAGATCTCACAACTTTATTTCTTCCTTAAAATTAGATTATGGAAATGTTGTTTATACTTGGGATGACATGAAATCTATTGTTGTTGATTACTTTTCCAATATTTTTGTTGCTACTCCTCTTGACTCAGCTTCACAACAAAACATTCTTCAAGAAATCCCTTCTCTTATCATTTCTGAGGAGAAATCTATTTTGACTGCTCCTGTTACTATCAATGAGCTTTAACAAGTAGTTTTTAAAATGCAAAAATGGAAAACCCCAGGTCCTGATGGTTTTCCAATTGAGTTCTACCAAGAGTTCTAGGATATCCTTCATGTTGATTTATTAGAGGTGGTGGAAGAAGCCAGGAAAGCCAAAGAAATTTTTAAGGTTATCAATAAAACTTATATTACTCTTGTTCCAAAAGCTCAAGAGGTTGATCATATCTCAGATTTTAGACCTATTGCTTTATGTAATGTTCTTCTCAAAATCATTACTAAAATCATGGCAGAAAGGTTGAAGCCTCTTTTGCATAAGATTATTTCCCTAGAGCAAGGGGGTTATGTGGAAGGGTAAAGCTACAGTTAAGGAAGCTTCTAATATTAAGCAAATCATTAGCTATTTTTCTAAGGCTACTGGGCAGTTGATCAATGAAGACAAATCTAAAGTTATTTTATTTCACTACTCTGCTAGACAGGAATCTATGGTCTTGGATAAATTAAGATATAAGAAGACCTCTCTTCCAATCACTTATTTAGGTATTCCCATAAATATTCAAAGGCAGAAAAACAAAGTCAAGAAGAAAATTGGAAAGTAGACCAACAAGTGGCTTTCTTTTGGAGGTAGAATCACCTTGGTAAAATCAATATTTCAAGCTATTCCTATTTATGTTTCTTTCATTTTGAATATCCCAAAGGTTGTTCTTCAAGAATTGGATCAAAACATTCATCATTTCCTTTGGAGTGGTACTAAGGAGAAAAGAAAATGGGCCTTGGTGAAATGAGATACTTTGTCTTCCTAAGAGTGAAGGGGGGTTAGGATTCTGGTCTTCAATTAATAACAACAAATCTTTAGCTGCTAAATTATATTGGAGGATGTTGCATAACCCCAATGCTCTTTGGGTCAATAATCTCCATGCTAAATATGCTGAGAACAAAAGTCCTGAAGACCTTGTTCGCTATCAACTTCCTACCAAAGGTTCTCCCATTTTAGCAGTTCTTAAGAATGGTGAGAAGTTGATAAAGAAAATATTATTTTGGATCATTCATAATGGTCAACATGCAAATTTTTGGACAGATTATTGGGATGGTCACAAGCCTTTGATTACTCAGTTTCCCAGTTGGAGGCCTTGTATGGAGGAGCTTCACTGAGCTAATTGGATAGAGGTGGCTAATTACTATTGGTTCCATACTGGTAATTCAAAGGTTGGTAGATATTGGATCCCTATTGAGGACTGGTCTATTCAAATCCCAAAAAGACAAAGACAAGATATCCAAGGCATCCTTCATATGAGATCCCTCTCTTGGTCCCATGAAAAAAATTGTTTTGGATGGAACAACACTACTAAGGGTGAGTATTTAGTTGCTCAAGGTTATTTGACTTTATGCCATAATAATCCCAACCATTCTTCTGACATATTTTCTTGATTGTGGGCTCAAAAGCTCTGGACTAAGGTGAGGTTCTTTAATTGGCTTTTATTGCATCGTAGGGTGCTTACTGGTGAGCAACTTATGAAGCATGGTTTTCATGGCCCTTTTAGATGTGAAATGTGTGATGAGAATGTAGAGAATCTCAACCATATTTTTATTGAGTGTACTTTAGCCTCTAAGCTATGGAGGAGAATGGCCACTTTACTTGGCTTACAGTGGTCCAATTTTTTTACTTTTGAATAGCTTTGGAGAGATTGGCCTAATCAAGAGGGTGTTGATCATTTTCTTAGGCAGTTAGTTTGGATGGGTTCTACCATTCTTCTTTGGAATATTTGGAATGAAAGGAACAACCAAATTTTTAAACAAGATAGGAAGGATATTCACTACATTTGGCAAAAGACCATAGCTAACTTAGTTGAATCAATCCATCAACTCCTTAATCACCCCTAAAACTCCCACCAAATATGGGATTAAGTGATGCAAATATTGAAGATTAAATCTTCTAAGGGCAACCAACTTAAATGAAATGTGAGTATTAGTAAGATGGATAGGACTAGAAATTGAAAATCTCCTCCTAAGGATTTTTTAAAAGTCAATACCGATGGAGCCTCTAGAGGGAACCTTGGAAAAGCCAGTGTGGGAGGAATTGGTAGACTTTCAGATGTCTCCCTAGTTTTTACTTTTGCTAAGAATTTGGGTATTCTTTTCAATAACCTTGCTTAGGGGTATGGTATCCTCAAAGGCCTTCAGGAGGCTTCTAAGGTTGGATGGGAAAACGTGTTAGTTGAGTCTGACCCTCAACTTATGATTAATGTCTTGAATACTCCTTCTAAGAATCATAAGGTGGATTGGAGAATATAAAGAATTATTGAGAAGATTCAATTAATCCATATGGAATTTTTGAAAGTTGATTACAATCATGTGGTTAGATATCAAAAAAAGAGTGTTGATGCTTTAGCTAATTGGGCTTTGGACAAAGGTGATCTTACTTGTTATGGCCACCCTCCTATATGGTGGGCTTCTCAAATTAGGGAAGCTCTTCTTTCTATCGTTTCTTTGGATGGCTCCGATTTGAAGGTACCTAGTTTCTTCTTGTTTTTTTTTTTGCTTCTCTTTGGTTCATTCAGTTTTTTTTAGTTCCCTAGCTCATTCTATTCTTTATTTTGTTTCCTCTATTGATTCTTGCCTTAATAGTCTTCTAGTCTAGATAGGTCATTGTTATGTTCAATTTTTTTTTTTTTTTTAGTTTTTTAAGGTGGGTGGGTTCTTTTGTTTTTTTTTGTTTTTGTGTTATTTGTGTTGTTTTTTGTTCATGTGTTTTTGTTGTTTTTTTTTTTTAATGTTTTTTGTTATTGTTCTTGTGTTTTTTCGTTCTTGTTCTTGGGTTTCTCTTTGTTTGTGTTATTTCATGTTTCTATGTGTAAGTGTTTTCTATGTTTTTTGTTTTCGTTTATTGTCTGTTGTTGGTTGTTTTTTATTTTTATTTTTATTTTATTTTAATTATTTTAATTTTTTAGGTTTTGGTTGTGTTTATTTTTCATGTTTTTTTTGGGTTATGTCTTTGTAGTGTTCTGTTGTTTTTGTCTTGTTTGTGTTTTGTTACGTGGTTCTTGAATTTTTTATGTGGTTTGTGTTGTGGTTTATTTTATATTATTGTGCGTGTTTGGTTATTCTTTTGTTTTTGACACACTCAAGGAGCATGCTTTTTATTTTATTTTATTATTTTTGTTGTTATTTACTTATTTTTAAATTGGTTTTATGTGTTTGTTTGCTCCTTGAGTATGTCAAAGGTGGTAGGCCAGGTCCGAGTCCTGGGCATTTTTTGCGGAATGAATACCCCTGCCTCCTTGGGTCTTACCCGAAAGTGGCATCCCTTTTGGGATGTTTTCCACAAATAATAAAAAAAAAAATCTCTATTACACCTTATAATCTCCATACTTAAAAATATAAGCCAACAATTTGTTTAAAGAAAATAATCACAATAATTTTATTTATGAACCCTTAACTCTTTTCTCAAGGTATATAACACATCATAGCTTATCCCAAAAAAAATATAATTTCCTTTTTCTACCTTATAACTCCTATCTCAATTCACTGTTGGAAATTTTGAGTCCCTAAGTCAAAGTTGTCATTGATGTCACCATTGATGCCACCAAATGAAGTCATCATTAATACCAAATATTTTAGTAGGAAATAAAGGGGACAAAGATGGTTATTTGATATCCAGGGAGAAGGCCAAAGTTCAAGTAAAACAATGCAAAATACAGAAGTTAAAAAGGAGTTATAATATTTATTTTATAAATTATTTAAATTCAAGATGAATTTAAATTTTATAAATAAATATTAAAAGGTACTTTATCAAAGGTGGGATATTATAATTGTTATTATAATATTAGAAGTGCCATGGTGAAAACCCAAAATAAAATATTTATAATTTTCATTACAATATTTTAGATTGCAGAAGTGGGTTTATAAAATCTAAAATATATTTTAATGAATCCAAAGGTTGGGTTTAAAGGTTTAAGACCAAAGAATATTTTAATAAATCCAAAGGTTGGATTTAAATATTTAAACAAGGCATTCAAAGTTTTATTTCCGTCAATGTCATAGAAGCCAAAGGGAAGCACCGACGTTTTCAAATTATTAGAGATGCATATAAATACCATACCCAAAGTTTATTTCCTATTATCCTTGCTTGAATGATTGTTGTGTGGTTTAAGCAAAAAATGAGCTCGTGGTTTAAAATAGTTGGAAAAAGACGCAAAATATAATATGGTTTGAGACCACCCCCAATTCGCATTGGGTAGTGTGGCCTAGTGGTGGCTTGGAAAGCATGAAGGCATTGGGAGCACGAAGGTCGTGCGTTCGATTCCTGCGAAGAGCCTTTTGGTGGAGTATTGTGGAAGCACCCAAGGCACACATTTTTAAACGTGGGCAAGGAAAAGCACAAAGAAGAAGCATGTGGTGCTTCTCCCTTTGTGAATGAGCATGTAGCTCATGTGGCAACCTTAGCCGCAGCTAAGGTGCTCGTGGTGTGGGTAGGTCGTGGGGTCAAAACCCCTTGAGGTAGGTACAAAATTTTTAATTACGTTTTATGGTTTATGCCCTAATATTGGAGTCATAAAGTTGTTTTAGAGTTGATTAATTTTTGATAAACCTTTCTATTAAAGGTTGTGGTGATTGATTTTTGAAGGTGAACATTTTGTTGATTATTTGAGTTCTATAATCTGGAAAGTGTTGTTTTGAGAGTTATGTTATAGGAGGTATAAGGAGTTATGATAAAGTGTTGATTAAGATTTATTTTTGAAACTTGTTGATTATTATTTTAAAGGGTTTTCTTCTAAAAGGACTTTGGTGGATATGACAATTAAGTTGGAGTAAAAAGGTGTATTTAAAGTTATATTTTGCATTGTAATTTTAATTAAAAGTCTTCTAACCCTTATGTGAGTTTGGAAAAGAGATTTTGTGAAGTGTGGTAGATTTTGTGGACAACTCCTTGGAAACAAAAAAGGTATGGGAAAATTTTTTCTCTATTGAGTTGGTTGATTGGCTTGATTGAAAATTAAGTTTGGAGTGAAAAGGAATTGATTAGGGTTTGCTTTTCGAAAGTGGTTGAATTAGTGCTTCAAGGTTTTCTGGATTGAGAGTTGTGATTAAAAATTGTTTGATAAGCATTTTTGGTTAGACCATTAGTTGAGTTAAGTGTTTGAGTTAATGCTTCAAGGTTTTCTGGATTAAGATTTGTGATTAAAACCTTGTTTTATAAGAATTGTTGTTGAAGCCATTGGTTGTGTGAAAAACCTGAGTTAGGGTTTCGAAAGATAATGAGTATCATTGTTATGTGAAGAATGTCTTATACACATGGTTGTTGAAGTGAGTTGTTATGCAATGAACTTGAACTTGAGTTAGAAGAGAACATGAGTATCATTTTTATGTGATAGTTGTTGTTGAACATTGTTGGAAAATTTTTGAGTTGGTTAATATATGTTTGGAATAGGGTTTGTGAGAAAGGGTTGTTCCTTGAGATAATTGGTTTAGTAGAGTTGATTGAGCCTAGTCAAGTGGATGTGAAGTTGTTGTTCAAATTCCATGAAACAAACTATTCTATATTTTTATTTGAGTTGAGATTGAGTTTTGAGAATAGAACATATTGAGTCTCTAAAAATTCTCTTTATGCTTCTATGATATTTATTTGAGTTGAGATTGAGTTTTGAGAATATAACATATTGAGTCTCTAACAACTCTCTTTATGCTTCTATGAGATTGATTTGAGTTGATATTGAGTTTTGAGTATATAATATATTGACTTTAACAATTCTCTTTATGCTTCTATGATATTGAGTTGATAAAGTGATTGAGCATTGAGTATATAACATATTGAGTCTCTAAAAATTCTCTTTATATTTCTATGAGTTTGCACAAGTTCTATGTGGACTTGTTAAGTTGATTTGAGGTAAGTATTTGAGAAGAATTATGGACTATTTTTGTGTCAGCTTTTGTGGAAGCTTATAATACAAATTTGGTTGTCTTAGAGAGTACTTGTTGAACAAATTTGAGCAAGTTCTGAGTGGACCTGTTGAGTAGATTTGAGTAGGTTTTGAGTGGACCTATTGAGCAGATTTGATCAGGTTCTGAGTGGACCTATTGAGGAGATTTGGATAGGTTCTGTGTGGACCTATTGAGAATATTTGGATAGGTTCTAAGTGGACCTATTGAGTTGATTTGGATAGGTTCTAAGTAGACCTATTAAGCATATTTGATCAGGTTCTAAGTGGAACTGTTGATCAGATTTGAGCAGGCTCTAAGTGAACCTGTTGAGAAGATATGATAAGGTTTTGAGTGGACCTATTGAGTAGAAATGTGCTATACTGACTAGACCGTGTTTAGTACAATATTGAGACAGAGCTTTGGAGGTGACAGAGTAGAGAGGACAAAAACTCTAGTGGATAGAGATCCATCAGCCAGGACATTGAGGACATGTCTTCTGAGTGAGGACAAGAGTCTTCAAGTGGAGAGAGATCCACAGTCAGTGCAGTGGAGGCATTGTCTTCTAGAGGATCACTAGCTAGAGCAGAGAAGAAGAGTTCTCTTATGGATAGAGATCCACAAACTAGATTTAGGGGATCAACATCTCCTTTGGATAGAGGTCCATAAATATTGTAATTGGGAAGGATTTTTAAAATATTATTTGAGAAATATTTAGAAGAAATATTTTCTCTATGGAGGTAGCCCACATTGGGTGAACCACATTAAAATATGTGTCTCTATTGTATATGGTGTTTTGTGCATTGCTTTAATTACTACTATTGATACTGCTATCTATACACTACATAATATTGATTTGAAAAAAAAAAGTAAAAAGTGGTCTTATACAGTTCACCCCCTCTTAGTATAAGCTTGTGTTCTTCATTCACTTTATCAAAAATCACAACAAAATAATTATTCATTAAAACCTTATAACTCCCCTTAGCAAAAATTAATCATGCCAATTTAAATCTTAGAAGCAATTTAATTTTTCAAAAATTAAATACCTTTACCTTCGGCGGGATTCTAAATCCTCAACTTGTGCCTCCAAAATTCCCTAGCCATACCTTAGAAGAAAAAAGTACCTCGTGCACTTTATTGCTTCACATTGGCACCAAAACCAAAAACACGAACCTCTACCAAAAAGTAGCCACCGAGTTTTGATCCCAAAATCTCTTGCCTATTAGCGCCCTAAGCACACAACCACCTACCATTGGCCCAATCACCATGGTTGGCTATGAGGCTCCAAGACTTCTTCCTCTTATGCCTTTGATGACTGCCACATAAAAAAAAACATTATCCTTTTCTTCCACGTAGTTCATTAATTTTCGCATGCACTCTCAAAGTTTCGATCGAAGGTCACTTTAGGTTTTCCAAAGCACATGGTATTTATACCAATGTGATGTCCTTCTTGGCATGTTGGTGAATGAGAATATTAATCAACGTCGATGCCATTTCCACTTAGTCACTTGCCCTTGTAACCCTAACCTTAGGGTTATTTAATTAAATTAAATCATTAAATAATTTATAATTTTTTATAATTAATTTATAATAATTTAATAACTTTAAAGTTAATTAAATTAAGTTATAAATTAATTTATAATGAAATTATTATATTTAATTTATAATTAATTTAAATATTTAGGTATTAACCTTAGACCTTTAATATTATAATATTATTTTTCTTGGGCCTTCCTTTTGCTATTTAAACCTCATTCGACCACCTTGAATATTATAATTGGAACATTATAATATTATTTTTCCTTAGGCCTAGAAGCAATATTTCTCTTGCACTGATTACTGAAACTGACTCTTACATCCTTCCTTTTGCACCGTTGATTGAAACTGACTCTTGACACAATGACAATAAAACCTACTCATATTTACAATAGTAAGGGTATCTATTCCACCAAAATTACCCAAGGCTCGCACCTAACCTACCACATTTGACATACTCAAGGAGCAAACAAACACACAATAAGATTAAAATTTATAAATAAATAAATAATAAAAATAATATAATAAAATAAAAAACATGCTCCTTGAGTGTGTCAAAAAGATAAAGCACAACCAACCACACATACCATAAGATACAAAAAATACAACACAAACCACATAGAAAAAATACAATAACAACATAACAAAACACAAACATGACAAAAACAACAGAACACTACAAAGACATAACCAACAAAAACATGAAAAAAAAACAATCAAAACCTAAAAAATTAAAAAATAAAAATAAAAATAAAAAAACAACCAATAATAAATAATAAAACAAAAATAAAAAACATAGAAAACACTCACACACAAAAATACGAATTAACAAAAATACATAGAAACATAGGAATAAGAAAAAAATAACACAAGAACAATAACAAAAAACACAAAAACACATAAAACAACAAAAACACAAGAACACCAAAAAACAACACAAATGTTGAGCAAGGTGCAACAACAATATTGTCATTGTTGTCAACACGCTTAGATGGACAGGTTGATGCACTGGAAAATTGTTCGGAGGTTGTTCAAAGTATGTACAATGATGGTCAATGCTTATGAGGATGTTTTTGATGTTCAGGTGAAATTGTTACAAGTTGTTTGTGCAAATTTGTAAAATCTGAAAAAATCGTCAAGAAGTTGTCAAAAAATTGTAAAAGTTATCACGGGTGCAGTTGGATAGGATGGATCAGTTTGGAACATGCCAACATATCAAGAAATAGTCCAGAACAATGTTGGAGGTGTCAACATAGTGTTTGTATTGATCGGTGACATTTCTGGTATCTTGGCGGATGATTTGGCAAGTGGTTGTACATGTCGAACAAGGGCCATTTTATCAGAAGCACTACGAGCAAACAAAGAAGAATTTGATAGCAAAATTTGAACTTGAGGTGGTAGTTATATTCAAGAACATTTTTTCTAAATGTACACCAAAACGGAGAAATGAGGCGAATGTTACAATCGTTGCAAGACTGTCACAAAAACACTCTTTTTGGAAAAAGTGTGCCAGCAACAGTTTTCATGGAGGTGGTATAGACGAACCGTAAGGAGTTATGTAGAAAAATTTAGAATGAATGTAGTCAGTATTGCATAGATTCTACATTTCAAATTTTCAAGAAAATAGAGTTACGATGTGAGATTTATGATTGTTGCAAAAATGGTACAGGTCACTTTTATGTCAATTTGTTCCACTTGTGCAAAATCCTTAAGTTGGCCGTTTCGACCTTACAGAGTTGCCAAAGTTTCGGTTTCAGTGTTGTTACACCTTCAAGGCATC
>JAQPPZ010003372.1:0-198975 GCA_028583015.1 Wollemia nobilis | reverse complement strand
TTTACAAAAGACCTTTGAAACTGCCACGCCATAACCTTCATCAAAACAAATTATTTGACATCAAATCAAATTCCTTCAAGAGCTTCTTGACATCAATGAAAACTTATACACTTGAGCAAAGGCAATGTACCCAAAGTACCCAAAATTGCCAACATTTTGGTGCCTAAAATTTAATTTAAAAGTGATCAAACAGTGGCATATATTTGTGGATGAATGGTAAACCTTATACATAGATTTCTTACATATGATAAAACTTAAATTAATGCATAATTACAAGAATAAATAGCCAAAACACTAAAGAAAATATGGATAAATCAGTAAAAATAGAGCATATGCACTTTTCCTATGTTAACATACAAATATCATCACACAATGCATAATATCCTATAATTAACATAAAATCACATCACAAATAGTTCCATATGAGTCTTAAAAGTTTATAAAATAAGTCTTTAAATGAGGCAATATCCTGCCTCATCATTCCCCCCTAGCCTATTTTAATGCATGTCCTCATGCATTATGTTTTTCAATATTGGCATAAAGGTCTAGCTCCAAATATCTTTCATCATACTTCCACAGTCTGCTTCCAATATAGTAATATCCCTTATGCATATGAATTTATCTTAGCCACTCCTGGAATTGGTCTTCTGGCTGAGCATCGTTGTCAAAGAAGTGTGGAACAAGAGTTATGATGGTAGGCATCCTGTACCTGAGTCCAATCCATCATTCTTTGGCCTCAAGTATAGTTTGAATTACACCCGTAGCCCTTACCCAAGACTAGATCAAGTTATTAGGTGAGATAGGTTCTCTTTTCTGTAATGATATGGGCAGTTCACCCCATCTGTTTCTACAGGATGACAATGCATCAACAAAGGAGGCTGCACAAAATGTCTGGAACCCATCTATACATACTTGAAGATTTCCCAGGTACATTATCCTTACTTTTTCATTCCTAATGAGAGCATAATGTTTATTTGTAGAGGTCCTATGATTCAGGTGCACAGGCTTGATTAGTAAATAGCTTGAGTCTCTAAAGACTTACTAGTTCTCTTTTGTTATTCCCAATAGATTTGGTTCTGTAGTACTGATTGAAAGGCTCTGAGCTGAATGTCACCAGTAAATATGTGAGGAAGAAATAGAACTTCAATTGGTAAAAAGAAGTTATGAAGGAATAATTCACACAATAGATTTTGATCTTCCATAGAGCTCTGCCAGAAAGCCTCTAAAAATTCCCCTGGTGTCTCAAAAGTATGGGAGGCAATCCTCATGGTCTGCCATCAGAGGTATTTTTACTTTAGAATTAGGCTATAAAACCTATCAGACCTCCTACATTGAACCATACACTTAGAAATTTGACATACATTTTGATTTTTCTCCTTTAAGTCTTTTATTTCAGAATCTTTCATTTTTATCTCCTCCTTTAAGTTCTGTTGTGATGAAAACCTTATCTTCCAACTGTTGGCATCTAGCTACCCAAAAGGTTACATCCTCATTATATTTCACAAGTGAAACTGTATCAGGTGGTCTAATAATAGGCTACATTTGAGGAATTATTTCCACTTGGACACCAACATCTACTATCTCTACTATAATTTTTTATGTTTGCACTTCAGTCTCAATCACTTCAATTTCAGGAATGACAATACGTGGGGGTGATTGAATAATTACCTATTCTAGAAGGACCATGCTTGCCTCTACTGGTGGAGTTGTTGCATCAATTTCTTGCTGAGGTTCCTTAGACACTTGCATGAGTGCCCCTGCCTGTCCATCCTTTGAGTCCTGTTGTTTCTATTGTGGTATCTCTGCTTCTTCCAGTGTAGATCTGTCAATAGGACCTCTCTCTGTATTCCCTGCTAAATTTATTAGCAAATTTACTAATTCATCTCCTAAATCTGTGTGAGAGGGTTGCTGCTCCAAAAGTGTAAGCCTATTTTTCATATTTTCGATCTCTTACCATAGTTTGTCAATAATGTCATCTTTTTCCTTGAAAGTGGTTTCATTCTTTTCAATCCAACTGGTCTAGGTTTTAATTACACTTTTGGCTACATGGATTTGAGTTTCAACATCAATTTCTTCCTCCTTCCCTAAACTTGAATTATCTATTTCTTCTGTTCCCACTTCATCAAAGTCAGGATAATCAACAAGGGATTCCAACTGACTGTTGGCAATTGTATCCTTTTGTGCTTCTCTTGTTTTAGTCTACTCATCAAAATTAGAAGAATAATTAAAATAAAATGAAGGTACTGATTCCATTAAACCATCTTCATGATGAACATCAACATTGACTTCCTCATTGGTAACATTTTCAACTCCTTCAACCTCTTTATCTTGTCCACCAATATCAACATTTTGTTCCATTATTTTCTCTGTTTGTACATTCTCTTCATCAGTAGCCCTATGCAGTATTGAAGACCTCCTTAGTTCTAAAATAGATGACCCTCTACGTCTTTTAGTTCTAGCCTCAAATATTCCAATTGGCAGGGTAGATGGTTCCCCTATCTCAGAAATATGAGGTGGTTGTGGTTCTGCTGCAAAGGTAACTTTTAATTTTTGCTCAGAACCAGCATGTTGTTGTGTTCTCATTTTTTATGAAGGAGGCCCTTCAAGAAATGAAGGAGTTGCTCCAGTAGAAGTCCTAAGTGTAGGTGTAGGATTAGGGTTAATTTTATTAGTAAATTCATCCCATGTTTGGAAGAAACGGGCAAAATTCTTGGAATTGCCCCTGAAATGATGTCTACAAATAACCTTAATTAATCCATGATGCTTAGGATAACCTTTTCCTTCTTGGTACTTTTTGGACATGTTGGCCAAGTCTTGGTGCAAGTACAAGGGTACATTAACTCAGTTCAAGGTTTTCATGGCCATAACGAAGGTGAGTCAAAATTATCATATGGTGGCTAGAGAGAAGAGAGAATTGACCATCACAGGTAAGAAACCTAATTACCCAAACAATGAATTCATCCCATGGTGTTTGTAAACTAGTCCGCTTAACACCCTTACATATATTATTACTCATTATATACTCATTTGGTCTATCATTTTCGTTCCTAAATTGATTAACCAGCTCTTTTAAGGTGTTGTTTCCAGAATTCCCTATATGAATTCCTTTTAAAGGTAATTTTTTAATTTCATTGAGGATTTGTGGACTTACTTGGATGGTCATTCCACTAATCTGCACCTTGTTCCCTTGGAAAGTTCATGCAAATTCCGCTGCTAGCCCTTCTGAATGCCCTTCGAACTTTCACAGGAAAGGTAGGAAGCCGCATTCGGTGAAAATCCACAAACACTTTGAATCCATTTGCAAATACTCAATATTCTTCGGTTCAATTATATGTTTTTGTCCTCCCATGGTTCAATTCAAGTTCCTCAGGTTTATTTTTCCACCAACTCTGTTCTGTTCTTAGTTCTGTGAGAATCTGCTACCAATGTCGTATTTACTCATTTTGGAATGGAAAGAACAAATTTTTTAGGGATAGTAAACACATGCATAGTATCAAAATGATGAATATGCGTGCGACATTAAGCAAACTTGAGAGGTGGTAGCATACAATTAATCTGGAGCCCTCTTTCCTCGCATGCAGTTTAATGTTACAAAGTTTGCGGTGATGTGGCCCATGGAATTTATGAAAATTGCCTCGTTAAAATTACTTTTCTTACTTGAAACATGTGCCAACCAATCACACACAGTGAATTAACTTAGAAGGTACATGCCTATTAAAATTTTGTAGAGTGGCACAAATTTCGAATTTGATTAGCATGATTTCCATGTGTGCATGGAGATTATGTTGATTTCAAGCCTATACCACGTGGATCTAGAATTAAAATGAATTAACAATTTTTTAATTCATTCTTAACTCTTATCTCTATTCCATTCTAGAGAAGAATAGTTTCCACAGTTGTCTTTAAAGAACATTCTTGTGCGGGGCCTTCGTTCTGAGCATAATGATTAACCAGCTCTATTTCTAGAGCAGGCTTCATTAATTCTTTTGACAACTTCTCTGGAACTAAATGCATGTGTTTATGCTAATTAAATATTTTATGCATCATATAATACATATTTACAATATTAAAATGGAAAAAGACACATACCTAAAAAAAAATTTCTATCCATATTTTGTACAAATGTTGATTCCAGTTGTTTCTGCATTAACTTTTACAAGGTGCAACAAGACAAAAGAAAAAACATAAGTGAAATAGATGTGATGGAATGATCTGAATGAACCAGAGGTGAGTTCAACTCAATGGAATGAGGAATAGTGAATGGAATTATGATGAAATGATGACGGAGAATGGATAAGATGATGATGGAAATGAGATAAACATACCGGGCAAACCGGTTTTCATGTAAGCCAAATTTAGATGTGCCTTGCAGAGGTTTTTTTTCAATCATAATTTTTTTTTTTTATTCATTTATTTATTTATTTATTTTCTTTGGTGACATTACTTGATTGAGTCGGTCTTGGAAGCAATGGTTGCTTCCAACACCATTACATCCATGTTTCCCACTTGGTTGAGAAACTCCTCCTTGGTTAACGACTTATGACATACATGGAGACGATGACCGTTAACCACCAAATTTCTTCTTGAATCATCAATTGGTTAAATATGCATAACTCCATTGGTAAAAACCTCCTCAATATCATAAGGTTCGAGCCATCGGGTCTGCAAATTTCCAGGAAAGTCTTCATACCGGGAATCAAACAACAAAGCCCAATCACCTTGTTGAAATTTTTGTTGTTGAACATGACTATCATGCCACTATTTGCGTTGTGCCTGGATCACCTCAGTCTGGTGCAATGCATATCTTATAAGCTCATCTAATTCATTAAGTTGCAGGATCTGGTTCGTTTGAGCCTATGAAAAATCAATACCAACTTCCAAAGCAGTTTGAAGAGTTAGCAATTCAAATTTAACAGGTAAAAGGGGTTTTTTTCCATAAATCAATTCGTAAGGGGTAAATCTAGTAGTGGACTTCTAGGTGGTGTTATAGGTCCAAATTTCTTCAGGTAACTTCTCCACCCAATTCCTTCTATGGGCTGATATGGTTTTGGTCAAGATCCTCTCTAACTACCTATTTGTCACTTCCACTTGTCCATTGGCTTTTGGATGGTAAGGTGAGGATTTTCGGTGTTTGATTTCATACAACTTGGTGAAGGCTTCAACAAATTTTGAGGTAAACTGAGGTCCTTGATCAGTGGTGATAGACTATGGGGCTTGAAATCATAGAAATATTTGTGAATACAGGAAATCAACAACTTTTTCCTCTCAGGCATGCTTAAAAGCATGGGCTTCTCCCACTTGGTTACATAATCAGTACAAACCAAGATATGAAATTTCCCTTGGGAAGGTGGATCAATGGGTCCTACAAAATCTAGCCCCCACCTCTCAAATGGTTTTGTACCCAATTGAGGTCATAAAAACATTTTACTAGTAAAAGTAGGCTTACCCATTCTTTAGCATGCATCACAATTTCTGACATACCTTTTGACATATTTGTGCAAGGATGGCCAGTAGTAACCAGTACCCAAAATATTTCGAATGGTATTCTTCACTAAATAATTCCCTCTTGATGGTTCATCATGACATGCTCATAGGATGTAATATACCTCGTCCTTGTGAATACACCTGCACAAAACATGGTCAGGACTGTATTTAAACAATAAACCTCCTATCCATTCAAAATAACTTTGCTTGATCAACTGTTTCTTTTGTTTAGGAGTAAAGTGAAGAGGAATCTTCCATGTAGGTAAATAATTAGCTATATATGCAAATAATAGAGATTGTACATAAACAACAAATAATTTATCATCAGGAAGCGCATCCTCAACCAATTCCTCCATATCTACATTTGGCAATCTTGAAAAAAAATCTGCCACTACATTAGACTTCCCTGATTTATTAACTATAGTAATATCAAATTCCTACAATAGTATTAACCAGTGAATAATTCATGCACTAACCAAAGGTTTATTTATCAAAAATATTATAGCAGCATGGTATGTGTGGATGAATACAGGATATCCTATGCTATAGTGTCAAATTTTTTTAATAGCATACACCACAACTAAAAATTCCTTTTCGGTTGTGGTATAATTATTTTTAGCTCCAGTCAATTTTTTACTAATATAGTATATGGCATAATGTTGTCCATATTCAATCTATCCTAATGTAGCTCCAATAGTAGTATTGGAAGTATCAATTTGAATGTGGAAGGGTAACTCCCAATTAGGACCTCTCAATACAGGTAGAGTTGCTAATTTTTCCTTTAAAGATTCAAAGGACTGTTGACACCTAGCAGACCAAACAAATTTAGAATCCTTTGTTAACAATGCAAACATTGGATTAGCAATAGTACTAAAATTGGTAATAAATCTATGATAAAAGCCAATATGTCCTAAGAAACTATGCACATCAGTTTGAGTTTTTGGGGGAGGAAGGGTTTTGATAACCTCTACCTTCTTAGGATCAAATTTAATTCCACAAGAAGAAATATGATGTCCAAGAACAATTTCTTCCTCCATCATCAAGACATTTATCAGGATTTAGAGACAAATGATGAGAAACAATGATGAAATTGTTCTATTGATCAACAATGCATTACATAGTTTTATAGTTCTTGAAAGAACTAAAAATAGACATGGTGGTTGAGAGAAATCCTCTTAAACTTATTACAAAAAACTAACTTAAAGATAGCTCTTATCCTAACAACATACTAATCTTGGACTATGGTCAAACATTAATTAACCAAGCCAAAACCTCAATGTATGGTAATCAAATTAACTAGAAATATGTAAATCAAAACATTAAACTAAAACTAAATACTAGGACTTAATACTTAGGACTAAGGAGGCAATGTTGAAAATATTCCAACATTCTCCCCCTTGATGCTAAAGACACTCATGCAAGAGTTCTTTAAGCATCATAGAGTTGGAAGAAATTTTTTCTCTTACGTTTCCTCCAATCTTGAATCAAGAAATCAGAATTTACAAAATACTTATGGTGGCACTCCTTCCACTCTTTATGTGGGATTTCTTGCAAATGCAGAGTGCCTTATTTTGTTGATTAGCTCCCCCTTCAACAAAAGTATCTCCTCTTGTGGTTTTCAGCAACCACTCTCTTACATCTTTATCATTATGGTCTTTAAACCATGCTCTCACATTTTGATCTTCTTTTACATCTTCAACACTAAACAATACTTCACATGAGTATTTACAATTAATCATCTCACATAGATGATTATACCATACAACTCTTTCACATATTTCCACACAAAATATAACAAAAAATATGGCCATATAATGACCAACTACATATGCAACATAAAGTTGCTCCTCACACAAATATTCTCTCACAATAATGACTTTACAAGAATCCTTCTCCCAAGGAATTTTGAACACATCATTTTGATCCATGTGACCCAAGTTCTCCATCACTGTATTCTCTCCAAAAAGATTCTTCATCAAAGTTGTCTCAATGAGACAATCACCTTCTTTTCATTCCTGCTCACAAAAAACAAATCATTAATCATAAAAACATTACCTTTAGTATGAGTAGATTTGGTGCTTCCCATAAAGCTATTTTGTAGTAGTTCTCCTTCATTGTATGGTGCTTCAAGATCAACCATCAACTCTTCACTAATAGTTCTCCTCCTTTGTTCAATCCATGTTGGTGTGTTGAAACACCATTCATTCAAGCAATCATACATAGTTGACTTTTCAAGACAACTCTCTTTCTGCAATGTAGTCACTCCAAGTGAGTGATCTTCATCCATGAGTGAAGTTTCCTTTGCCATTACGATAAGAAAATCAGCAATCTCATTTCCATTTTCTGTTTCTATATCATTTTTCACATTCTTCTCCCCTTTTAGAGGAACTCTAACAATTTTATCTTCTCCTTGTAGGAGATCTTCATTTTCTCTGTCAAGAGAGCATACATCCATTCCAAGTGAATGGTCTTCAAGACAATGGTCTTCCATACACATTACTTCTCCATCAACATGCCAACAATTTTGGTTGATCCTATTATCTTCTTTATTCTCTCCCATGAGAATTTTAGGTGCATTATCCATAATACACTCTTCATTTATCTCCTCCATGAGATATTTTTGATCACTTTTTCTTCTATCAACAACAAATCCTCTTCTTCCTCCTCGTCCTCTTAAGGAATACACACCTCTTCTTATATTTTCATCACAAAATTCAGCAAAATATGCTTCCTCCATGAAGCATTCTTCATCTTGTTGGTTTTCTACATACAGGCCTTCCTCTGCAAGAAATAATTCTCCATTACAAAGCATGACTTCATATGAGTCTTTACAAGAATCTTCAAAAACTCCTTCAAAAGGATCTAATTCAGAATCTGCTTCAAGGAAGCAAGGCTCCTCCTTGCTTAAACAATCTTCATGATTGTCACTCATGGATTTATGGGTATCCTCATCAAACCCATAAGCATCCTTTAACACTTGCCATGCCATTGTAGCTGATCTACAATTGGCTATGAGAGGAAAAACATTCTTTTCCATTCCTCTCCTCAAATCCATAAGAGCTAAGCAATTTGCATATTGCTGCTCCTTCTTCTATTTTCTTTCATCTTCCTGAAGGCTGCTCCAATTTGAAGGTTCTTCATATCCTTCTTCTACAATGCTCCAAAGGTCTTTGGCCATCAATAAAGTTTTCATTCTTATGCTCCAATAAGCATAATCATCTCCATCGAATTTAGGCACAACCAAATCTTCATACATGGTTGCCATTCTGCAATCCACCATTCATCAAACTTCCACCAAGTTCTCAGCCACTCCTTTCCTGTAGACTTCTGATATACTTATCTAAAAATCCACTAAATTTCAGATCCAAATTCACACAAATGAGAAATATGTGATCAATTTACTTTTGCCCTTTCTAGATCTTAGAGTGTTTTTGAGACAACCTCAATGTTCTTCACATAAATCAATCCATATAACCCCAAAATTTCTGAAAATTAAACTCTGTATTCTTGAGACAATAATCTGAAAACCCTCTAAATTTTAGAAGAAAAATCACAAAGGTGAAAAATATGTGCTCATTTACTTTTTCCCTTTTTATCACAATTTCGGATCTAGGATTGTTGAAGGAAAAATAAATATTCACATAAATCAATCAATACGGATCCCAATGATCTGAATTTTTTTCTGAATTATTATTTTATCGAAATAATATTTCTCCCAAAATTTGAGAAGCAAATACCCTGTATTCCACCTTATACAACCATTTTATTGAAAAACTAAAAATGCTAATAAAATTAGCAAATTAGCTCTAAATCACCTGAAATTTTTACTGCATCTTTTTGATACAATTACCTAACAAAACTAAAAATTTCATAATAAAATACCTCAGGATTCGTGAGATATTAATGATTTACTCGAGCTCTTCCTTGCAAATCTGTTGAGTTCTGGCCACTTGAGTTTCTCTGACAAAGTGTGTGTTTCAGATCTCTTCACACCACTCTCCACAGGTTTTGATCCATTTGAGCAAACCTGCTCTGATACCAAATGAGAAACAATGATGAAATTATTCTATTGATCAACAATGCATTACATAGTTTTATAGTTCTTGAAAGAACTAAAAATAGACATGGTGGTTGAGAGAAATCCTCTTAAACTTATTACAACAAACTAACTTAAAGATAGCTCTTATCCTAACAACATACTAATCTTGGACTATGGTCAAACATTAATTAACCAAGCCAAAACCTCAATGTATGGTAATCAAATTAACTAGAAATATGTAAATAAAAACATTAAACTAAAACTAAATACTAGGACTTAATACTTAGGACTAAGGAGGCAATGTTGAAAATATTCCAAAAAATGATATGTTTCACAAAGTATTAAAACTTTTCCAAGTTGTTCTAAAGTATATTAGAATGTATCTCCGAACACTGTGAAGTTATCCATATAAATCTCTACACTTTCATTCGTTAGATTAGAAAAAATAGCCAAAACAACTCTCTAAAATGTTGTTGGTGCATTACACAAACCGAAGGGTAATACTCTGTAAGCAAATGTGCCCCAAGGACATGTGAAAGTTGTATTTTCCTGGCCCTCTGGTGTGACTTGAATCTGATTATAACCACTAAAACCATCTAGGAAACAATTTTTTTTTTTTACCAGCAAGGGTTTCCAATACTTGGTCTATAAATGGTAATGGAAAGTGATCTTTAGTGTGGCCTTATTCAATTCCCTGTAGTCCACACATACTATCATATTTCTATTTT
This sequence comes from Wollemia nobilis, assembly GCA_028583015.1. Lineage (NCBI taxonomy): Eukaryota > Viridiplantae > Streptophyta > Pinopsida > Araucariales > Araucariaceae > Wollemia > Wollemia nobilis. The sequence continues at coordinate 188,724 of JAQPPZ010003372.1, read as the reverse complement.
TATTTGGAATAATAACCAATGGTTAAACCCACCTACTGTCTAAAATTGGATAAATGAATCCTACATCCAATAGTTTTTTAATTTCTTCCTTAACAATATCCTTTAAAGCAGGATTTAGACGCCTTTGTGGTTGTCTTACTGGTTTAATATCTTCTGTGTATATCCTATGTGTACACACATAAGGGTGAATACCATTCATGTCCTTATAACTCAAAGCAAAATCCTGAACATGTCTCTACAAAACAACAAATAATTTGGCTTCTTGCTCATTAGTCAGCCAACTATTAATGTTCAAAAGTTTCCTTGGATGTATTTCAATCTGCTTAATCCCTGGATAAACAGAATTGAAAACATAATATTTGTTGATTAAATAATTTAAGGGATAATGATGTGGTTGTAGAGTATGAAATACCCTTTATTCTAGTGTAAATGTAATACCTGATGGTATCATTTGCATAGGACAAGTGAAAGAAGTTAGAAGATGATGATGCCAACCATGTGGCAGTGTGAAGGAGCTTTCTTGTAGTGGAATAGATGACAAATATTCAAAAAATTGTTCTTCATATTTCCATAACAAACGATGGAAAGAATTTGATCATCCCTAAGGCCTTCTTCGTGCAATATTTTCACCAAAATTATTTCATGTTCAAAGATTTCTCTTTTCAGTGCCTTAAGTTCTTCAATATGTTATTTTACTACGACTGTGGCCAAGGTAACAATGGCTTCTTGTTATTCATCAGACTCAAGGTACCATAATTGTCTAGAAAATTTAGCTGAAGGTTGGGCTAGTGGATACAAGGAAATATTTTTTAGGTCTACACCATTTGAAATGGTCATCTCACCTAACCCGTAGTCTATAAATGCAGCTGCAGTGCAAGCTAAGGTCATCCTAGAATAATAGGATAGTCATTAGCTAAATTTCTAGGTTGCAATACTAAGAAATCCATAGGATATTCCTAAGAAGAGATTTCAATGGCAACATACTCCAGAATTCCCTTTGTTTTAGAAACTGACCTATCTTCCATCTCCAAAATTTTGGTAGTGTGACTAATATTATGGAGCTACAGTTTTTTCATGGTTTCTTTAGTCATTACATTGATTACAACACCTAAATCAATAAGCACATTTGGAATTTGAGCCAACCCAATAGTAATTGTCACTACTGGACTCCCTGGATCACTATAATTAGGAGGTACTAGTTTTCCTAAGAGTAGGTCAGCCAACTTACCTTCTACCTGCACAGTTTTTGGAAAGGCTTTCTTCTTCCTACCAGGATTTCTAATGCACAGATCCTGAATAGTTTTCCTAATAAGAGGTACTTCCTTTATTGCTTGCAACAGAGGAAGTGAAATAGACATTTTCCTCAATTCTATGATTAATTTTGATTCAGGGGCTGTTATAGTGTGGTCAAACATTTCAGGATAGTGCAGGTCTGTTATGACATGTTCATTTTTCCCTTGTATATTTTCTATTTTTCCTTCTTTTTGCCCTTTTTGTGGTTTTTTTTGGACTTGGTAGTTCTTGTTGTCCATCAAGTTATTCAATAGTGGGTGGTGTAGGGTCATGTAAAATCTTCCCTAAATGCAACTGAATGCTATTACAGTCAAGGACATGGACTGCACCAGTCTCTTCAGAATCAGCTCCATAAACATGAGCTTCTTGTCTATTGTTATTCGGGTTAGCCATAGGCGAGCTGGAAGTGGAGGCTGCTTAACTGGTTGTGTTTGCTATGGTTGAACTCTTTCTTGAGATTTTGATTAGGGTCTGGTAGTAAGTGTTGGTTTGGTGGTTGATACCTTTGCTACCCTTGATAGGATGGGTATTGTTGCCCCCATATTTACCCTGACTAATTTGGTACCCAAGATGGATTAACTGGATGCCATGGTTGATTCCAACTAGAATGTGACCAATCTTGAGGAGCTCCCCATGTTTGATTCCAAGGTTGAGGAGGAGGTTCTGTGTACCCCCATGGCATATTACAAGTATTCTATCCCCAATTTGAAGAAAAGCAAGGGGAATTTTGGTTTTGTATGAAGTTGCCTCCTGGCCTTTGCCCAATAGCATGAAGTTCTTCAACTTGGTTTTCTATAGCACTAGCACTCCTAATATGGGGCAAAAGGTGACATTTATCAGTTTTATGCTCCTTTGAGCAAATGCCACAAATTTTTGAGATTGAGGTCTTGTCAAAAGGACAATCTTACAGAGCATGATTATTTATACACCTAGGACAATAGATAGATAGGGGTGGTGAAGAATTAGCTCTTGTATTCCTTTCTCCTAAAGTAGTGTTTAGTTGAACAAGTATATCAGTTTTCATATTAGCCATTTCTTCCATCAATTATTTGATGTCTATATTATTAGGACTTTTCTTCTTCCTTCTATCCCTAGTTCTAGAATAATTTGTGCACAAATCTATAATGTCAACAATCTCAAGTTGGTGTACATCTGCTTTTCCCATTATATCCAGTACTTCCTTGGATTCATCTTGTAATCCCCTTAGAAATATAGATTTTAACAATTCTCCTTCTAGAGGACCAACTCTTTTCTAGATAAAAGCAAATCTATCAACATAATCTTCCAAATTTTCATCTTCTTCTTTTTAATTCGAAATAACTCATCCTTTCTATTACGTACCTTGCAATCCTCTTGATATTTTTCTAAAAATTCTATATCCATTTCATCCTAGGTATGAATGGAATCTGAGTCAAGACTCATGAACCAACGTAAATTTGCATCTTTAAGTGTGGAAGGAAATAATTTTAGCTTTTGATTATCAGTCACATAATCGTATGTTTGACACAAGATCTTAAACTCAAACAAAAATTGGTCAAGATCTTCAGACACTGTTCCCCTAAATATTGGCAACACTGGGGGAGAAATGGTTTTCATATGATCTTTCTGTCCAACAGTTAATTGTATAGGGTACTCAAAAGTTCTAGCAGGAGGTGGTGGTTGTGCCATGTTTTCCTCCTCTAATTTAACTGATTCAAATTTTTCTTTTTGTTCTAATAATGGATCAGGAATAGAAGAATGTCTAGTAGCAAGTGCTTCAAGAAGTTCTTCCTCAAAAGGTTCTGCAGATGGTTCAATTGATGAAGAAGATGATTCTATTTTTACTCTATCAAGATAATCATAAACAAGAAGATCTTCTCCTGTACGATAAGAATACCTTTCTGGGAAGGAATTGGTTCTAATAAACCTCTCTCTCTCATCTCTTGGCCTATGCATTCATGCCTATTTACTAAAATGAACTAAACCTTAGGTCTCCAAAAATTGTTTCCTGAGACAGGAAAGTTTTTGGACTGCTAGAACTCTCCTAAAAACACCTAAGGTTCCCCAAAAATAGCACCAAAAAATATGATTGTCGTTTATCCTTCACCATTTAATCAATATATGTTAGTCCAGGGCGGTGTCCAAGGCTATATACGAGAGCAGGGTGTAGCAGATTTTAGGTTTAGTTAATTTAACTCAGGGCTTTATTGGTGAGGAAGTTAGTGTCTTGGGGTGTTTGGTACTCCTTATAACATCCTAGAAATGCTAAAATACTTCCTTTGAAAAAGAAAATGAAACTAAACTATTGAAAACTAGAAATTGCATGAATCAAATCCACACTATTTAGAAAAGTAAAACTGTTGTAGAATTCAATTGACAAGAAATAAGTTGTAGCAAACTGATAATGAATTGTTGCAAAAAATAAAACTTCTAAACATCATACCATACTTTGCAGAAAATTACAAAAATTGAAATATAAAAAAAAACTGACAACTAAATGTGCAAATTCTGTAACAACTTTATTCTAATACAAATTCTAGAAATAATGCAAAAAATAGAAAGCTGAAAATACTGTGCTAAATTATGGAAATGTGAAACTGAAATTAACCACTAAATTGCAACTAATAATCAAGAATTATTTACCCATGCATCAACAAAAAACTCTAAAAAAACTATCAGTCTTTTGCTACCCTACTGTAGCCAGAATAAGCAAAATTCTATCAAGGCAAAAACCCTCCTCTGGGCCTAGAAGTGGCCCTTGCTTCCTGAACCAAATGAGGTGAGTGAGCTTTCTCTAAACTAAGAATTTCTCACACTTAATTCAAAATGAAACATGAATCATAATATTGCACCCTTTTATTTCATATTAGAAAGATTACAACAATGCAGGAAGAGACCTACAGAATACTACATTGTTGCAGTAAATACAGATTTAGAACACCTAAAACATGCTATAACTATATTCAGCTACCTATTATCCTCTATACTCAACCATATGGAAGCATTTTATTTATACAAAATATAATGCATTACAGATAAGGTTTACTGCTATTATCTAGGACTGTTACAACAGTTTCAGTCAAGGTCTTCCACAAATGCAGAGTTTTGACTCTTCTTTTCCTATCCACTCTAAGTGCTGGCATCCAAAGTGAGGAACAAGTGTGAGTTTCAATAAGGTGTCTTCTGAGATGACTTTAGTCACCATTTAATCCTTTTCAAAAATGCCTTTAAGCAGTTCCAAACTGTCTGTGCTCATTCCAGAATTGCTCCGAAATATCAGGTAGAAGAACAGGAAGACTGTTATTTTAGTAAAATTTTATGCAATTGGTTGTGGCGAAAGGTATGGTCTCCTTAGGCATCCAGAGGACTAGTTCCATCCTTGAATTGGGTTGGGATAGAAAAATTCCACGCCATGCTATAGATGTACAGCTGGCTGGAATTTGTATGACAAAGTCTAGTTTTCCTACACAGTCAACAACTTGACAACTTTTTGGTGCCTAAAATTTAATTTAAAAGTGAGCAAACGGTGGCATATATTTGTGGATGAATGGTAAACCTTATAAATATATTTCTTACATATGATAACACTTAAATTAATGCATAATTACAGGAATAAATAGCCAAAACACTAAAGAAAATATGGATAAATCAGTAAAAACAGAGCATATGCACTTTCCCTATATTAACATGCAAATATCATCACACAATGCATAATATTCTATAATTAACATAAAATCACATCACAAAAAGTTCCATATGAGTCTTAAAAGTTTATAAAATAAGTCTTTAAATGAGGCAATCTCATGCCTCATCACTTGGGTGTCAAGTTCATAAAACTCAATGGGATATTTTGGATTTTTTGCCTTCGATCTTGTGATCATGAATAAAGCTTTCACTCACTTCACGTTCAAATTATTTTGGATAGAGCTAAGTCTCTAGATGTTATAATCATGTAGTACAAAGGCAAACACCAAGCCTCAACACTATTGAAAGTGCAACCTTTTGAGCATCCCACTAGGTATGCAAAAAAATGTTGGTCACGAATATGCCAAGTACAAAATCTAAGTTTTGTACGTGCTAGACCCGTAGAACATTGAAATATCGATGGAGAGAAATATCCTTTGGGCCAATATCTAAGAAGGTCTACCTCCATTTATAATCTACTCTGGTTTAAAGCTTAAAGTAATAAAAAAAAATGGAGAAATATGGCTATAATCTAGAAGTATAGGATGGGGATAGACTAACAGTCAAAATTTAAATCAAGCAGCAATTAGCGTACAACATAAATGAAAGCATAGGAACCACTTTACAATTTATAAATATAACCTCAAAATAGCATCTCAATATTCACTCCCTCACCAATAAAGATTAAATTTAGATGTAGAATTTAAATACAAAAAATAACATAGATGAATATATTTAGAAATGACATATATAAAATCATCAAATGCAACCATTCAGAGAACCAGAAGCCAAAGTATTTCTATTGACGCAAAAAACACAAAGTATTTTTCTACAAAGTGTCCATCATCCTTTTACATAAAAATGATTAGTATTTATAGAGGATTACACCTCTTCCCTTTAATGCACATACAAAAAAAAACTTGTAGATCAAAAACCAACGTGAATATCTTCCTCCCTGGCATTAGTGATGTTCCAGTCAAAAACCTTCTTGATGAAAAGAAAGGATCCTACTTTGGTGGGAGAATCACATGGAAAATTGACATGATTAAATGATGGAAATTAGCCTCAGTGTTAGTGCATTGGGTGCAATGAAGTTGCCTAAAAAATGGGAGCTTGGTCATTGAATTAGCTTCACCCTTGCACCTTGGAACTCCACCTTCACTAGGAAAGTCCATTGAGTATAAATTTTATTTTTAAAAGTAGAAAAGTGGGTGGGTGGTGCGTTGGAAATTAACAAGAATGACATATGATCTCGTAAATTCAACGCAAAAATTCTTGAAACATAGCTTGGATTGCTTCAAAAATTAAATTCCATAATTCCTTGACTGTTTATGAGAGAATCTACAAAAATAGCACCTTGAGAAGCAATGCCTCTAAGAATAAATGCAAAGAATTAGTTTTGCCCAAAATAGGGTGAAAAACCTTTTCAAAGCATTAATGGGTGACAACAACAACTTGCTTGGATTCTCACTGATGTCTTGGTGATTTCACCCCAAACGCTTCTTCTTCTTATCATCTTCTTATGCCCAGAAGAAAACACCTTCATTTTTATTTGGAATTTTCCGACATTTTAATTTTGTCATCAAAAAGGGTAGAAATATGATTGCAATTTGAATAATAGCAAAATAAACTAACTTCACCCCTAAGGTAGGTGACAGGGATTTTTGTCCCATCTGGGAGGTGACATTGACTTTGACTACTTTTTTTGGGGATGGGCATGCGTTGCAATCTTAATTCATCTGAAGTTCATTAAAAAATCTCAATTCACACCCTAAAGAGGCAAAACGGCGTAGTGCCTCTCAATAGGGGTGCCTTTGACTTTGACTACACCTTAAGCTTTACATAAAGCACTATTTTTTATTTTCACCTCACTGTGGGGCAAAAAAACCAAATGAATTGAAGAGGGCCCCATGACATCAATACTGTCCTTCACCTTGAAAATGTTTAATATTTTCTTTTCGTCCCAAAGAGAGGCGATAATGAGTTTTGCCCCTCACTTGGGGTGAAAGCATTATGCTCTGTCTTTTTCTAAAATTTACGAATTTCATCGCTTTGCTTAAAACTTACGAGTTTCACCCATGTGCTTCAAAGTCACTAATTTTTATCACGTTTTGCCTCCAAAAGGGGCAGGGCAAAAGTGATTTTTACCCCTTAATATTGACGAAACTAATTTGTTTATCCTATCCCTTTTAAACTTCTTTATTTTATGATTTGCACTCTATTCTGGGGTGAAAACACTTCTGGGGTGAAAGCACCCAAGTTTGTTCTTTTTCCATGTAACTCAACTGTCGTCGCCTCATTTCGAGCGAAATCACTTCTTTTGCCATGCTTCTCCTCTAAAAGAGGCAAAAAGGACTTTCACCCTTCACCAGGGGTGAAAATAGTTTGCTTCTTCATTTTTTGGGTGCTTTTTCTTTTAAATTAATGTTTTACCGACGCTTTTTCCCATTAAAGAATTATTCAACACATTTCTTCATTACATACTGCTCATGACTTCATTTTATGTTTATAGCAATATTATTTAAAAATAAGAAACAAAATAAAAATTACAGCAAAATAGACGACAAAGACTATGGCATCTTCCCTTAGTCATTTTATCAAAAACTTTACAATCAAAGTTAAAAAAATTCAATGTGGCACAGTGGCAAAAATGCCAACATATCTAGCACCTCTCAATAGGGGCACCTTTTGAGGTTTTTAAATTAACTTCGAGCGAAAGAAGGGTGCAACACATGCCCATCCTGAAACAAAGCAATCAAATTCAATGTCGCCTCCCAAATAGGACATAAATCCTTGTCACCTGCCTTAGGGGTGAAGTCAGTTTATTTTTCTATTATTCGAACTACAATCGTAATTCTTCCCTTTTCGATGATGAAATTAAAATACCAGCAAATTCCAATTAAAAATGAAGGTGTTTTCTCCCTAGCATAAGAAGATGATAAGAAGAAGAAGTGTTTGGGGTGAAATCACCAAGACGTCAGTGAGAAGCCAAACAAGTTGCTGCTATCACCCATTAATGCTCTGAAAAGGCTTTTCACCCCATTTTGGGTAAAATTGATTCTTTGTGTTTATTCTCAGAGGCGTTGATTCCCAAGGTGCTGTTTTTGCAAATTCTCTCAAGAATGGTCAAGGAATGATGGAATTTAATTTTTGAAAAAATGCAAGCTACATTTCTAGAATTTTTACATCAAATTTGTGAGATCATATGCCATTCTTGTTCATTTCCAACACACCACCCACCCACTTTGTTGCTTTTCAAAATAAAATTAATACTTAGTGGACTTTCTTAGTGAAGGTGGAGTTCCAAGGTGCAATGGTGAAGCTAGTTCAATGACCAAACTCTCAATTTTTAGGTAACTTCATTGCGTCCCAATGCACTAGCGCTGAGGCTACTTTCCATCATTTAATCATGTCAATTTCCCATGTGATTCTCCCACCAAAGTAGGATCATTTTTTTCATGAAGAAGATTTTTGACTAGAGCATCATTTATGCCAAGGAGGAAAATATTCATGCTAGTTTTTGATCTACCAACATTTTGTTTGTATGTGCATTAAATGGAAGAGGCGTAATCCTCTATAAATACTAATTATTTTTCATGTAAAAGGAGGATGAACGCTCTACAAAAAATACTTCGAGTTTTCTGCATAAATAGAAAGAATTTGGCTTCTGGTTCTCTGAATATTTGCATTTAATTATTTTTTTTGTCATTTTTGATACATTCATCTCCGTTATTTGCTGCATTAAAATTCTTCATTTGAATTTAATCTCTTATTGGAAATTTTGAGTCCCTAAGTCAAAGTTGTCATTGATGTCATCGGATGAAGTCATCATTAATGTCAAGGACTTTGTTAAGAAATAAAGTTGTCAAGGTTGTCATTTGATATCCAGGAAGAAGCTTCAAATAATGCCAAAGGTCAATAGAATCAGTGCAGAGGTTAAAGGAAAAAAAGCTCCATAATATTTTAATTTTATATGGAAGCTTAGTTTAAAAGGTGTTTCATAAAAACCTAGGGAGGCTTATTGCAAAGTTAAAAAGGAGATATAATATTTATTTTATAGATTATTTAAATTCAATGTGAATTTAAATTTTATAAATAAATGTTACTTATACCAAGTTATGCAATGAGAAGGACTTAATAAGCCCAAAGGATTCTAAAAGAATTAATTTATAATATTTAAATTCAAAAGAATTTAAATAAATTATAAATTAATAAAGTCTAAAGCGACCATGTTCTATAGTTGGAAGAAATTTGAAGCGCCGAAATCACGTGGTTTAAATTAAATTCGAAGCATCGACGTATTCAAATAAAGGTGGAAATTTTTATATAAACCATGCCCAAGGGACATTAATTTGTATCCTTGCTTGAACAAAAAATTGCATGTGAATTGGAGCTCATGAAAAAGATTACGAAATTCATGTTTATGTATGCCATCAAATAAAGATAAAAGGAAAGGCGCAGATCAGTTGGAAGCCATCCGAGAAGCATGGCATAGTGGAAATAGGGCAGTGGCTAGAGTGCTTGGATGCAAGGAGACCATTTTTCAAAACACGATGACTATGCTTGGCAGTTGTGTTGGGTTGAAGGCACCAAAGGCAAGGCACATGTTTTGCAAAATGCAAGACGAGAATACTTTTGAATAATGTGGTGCTTCCACACTCCAAGCGAGCATGTAGCTCATGTGGTGGTTGGAGCCACAACTAAGGTGTTCATCATGGGCTACGTTGAGGGTTCGAATCCATCCAAAGGTATGGTAATTAAATTTTTATTATTTTTAAAAATGCCTAAAGTTGGGAGTTAAAAGGGGTTGCTAGTTGGAAATAGTTGAAAGGGTTGTTATTTGAAAATTGGTGTTTGTTTTTATTTTTTTCTAATTTACATGGTGGAATCGATAGTCACCATGAATCCGGGCAGATTGTCCAACTTTTTATGGCCGCCACAGTATTCTACATTGTCTGCCTCGAAAGTTGCCACACAGATCTTCGCACAGTCCGCACCTATAACCACCATGCCACAATAATTTTAAATATTTTACACCATTGAACGCACCAGGAAAGGGTCAAGCATTCAGTAAAGTAAGGCCCAAGATTTGAACATTGGACCCCCGCCCCCTTATGAGGTTTGGATGAACCAATTGGTCTACACCTCAGACCTAAAAATTGGTGTTTGTTAGAAATTGTTTTTAATAAAATTTGGAGTTATAAGGAGTTTGATTTTATTTGTTATAAAGTCTTAATTATTATATTTTCATATTAGAGGAGTAAGACTTTAAGAGTGTTGATTTTATTTTTAAAGGGATTTTTTCCAAAGAGATTATTATGAAGGTGTTGGATATTATTTTTAAGTTGGAGTGATAAGGTATATTTTTGTTTGATATCATTTTGTATTGTGATTCATTAAGAAAATCATTATCTTCTAACCTCTCTTGAGATTGGCATAGAAGTTGTTGTGGTAGTGGAAGATTTATGAGATCCATTCATCATAAAGAAAAAGGTATGAGCACATTATTCCATAGTTGATTTGATTGATTAGCTTTCTAGAAAAAAAAGTTTGGAGTGAAAAGGATTTGATTAGGGTTTCCTTTTTGAGAGTGTTTGAGTTAATGCTTCAAAATTTTCTAGAATAAAGAGTTGTTAAAACCTTTATTTATAAGCATTGTTGTTTAAGTGAGTTGTTGTGCAAAGAAATTGAACTAGGGTTTGAAAAGAACATGAGTATCATTGTTATGTGAAGATTAATTTATAAAAATTGTTATTTAAGTAAGTTGTTGTGCAAAGAACTTGAAATAGGGTTTGAAAAGAACATGAGTATCATTGTTATGTTAGATTTGTTGTGGAGCATTGTTGAAAATATTTTGAGTTGATGTTTACATGCTTAGACTATGGTTTGTGAGCAAGAGTTATTTCTTGAGTGATTGGTTGAGTAGAGTTGATTGGGCCTAGTCAAGTGGGTGTGTGAAGTGATTGTTCAAGTTCCATAAAATAAATTATCCTATATTCTAATTTGAGTTGATTGAGCATTGAGTGTAGAACATATTGAGTCTCTAACAATTCTCTTTATGTTTCTATGAGATTGGACAAGTTTTGTGTGGACTTGTTAAGCAGATTTGAGGCAAGTATTTGAGAAGACTTATGGATTGATTTTGTGTGAGATTTTTGTGGAAGCTTACAATACAAATTTGGTTAAGTTCTATGTGAACTTATTGAGAAGATTTGGTTAAGTTCTGTATGAACTTATTGAGCAGATTTGGACAAGTTCTAAGTGAACTTATTGAGAAGATCTGGTTAAGTTCTATGTGAACTTATTAAGCAAATTTGGATAAGTTTTGAGTGAGCTTGTTGAGTAGATTTGGAAAAGTTCTGAGTGGAATTGTTGAGTATATTTGAGTAGGTTCTGAGTGGACTTTCTAAGCAGATTTAAGCAAGTTTTGAGTGGACTTGTTGAGCAAATTTGAGCAAGTTTTGAGTGGACTTGTTGAGCAAATTTGAGCAGGTTTTGAGCTGACCTATTGAGCAGATTTGAGTAGGTTATGAGTGGACCTGATGAACATATTTGAGAAACTTTTTAGTGGACTTGTTGAGCAGATTTGAGCTGGTTTTGAGTGGACCTGTTGAGTATATTTGAGACAGAGCTTTGGAGGTGATAAATCAGAGAGGATAGTAGTCTCTAGTGGATAGATATCCATCAGCTAGGGTAGTGAGGATAGGTCTTTTGAGTGGGGACAAGAGTATTCAGTGGAGAGAGATCCAAAATCTAGTGTAATGGAGGCAGTAGTCTTCTAGAGGATCACCAGATAGAGTAGAGGAGAAGGAGTAATCCTATGGATAGATATCCATGCACTTGATTTATGGTATTGGTATCTCCTTTTGATAGAGGTCCATAAATATTGTAATAGGGAAGGATTCCCAAGAAATTGATTGAGAAAATTTTAGTGAAATATTTTCTCCGTGGAGTAGCCCACATTGGGTGAACCACGTAAATTGTGGAATTTCTATTGTATATGGTATTTTGTGCATTGCTTGATTACTATTGTTGATATTGCTATCTATTCATTGTATAATATTGATTAGGAAAGAAAATTAAAAAGTGTTCTTATACTGTTCATCCCCCATCTTAGTATAAGCTTGTGTTCTTCAATTGGTATCAGAGCAGGTTCCTTCATAAGAGTTCAACAACTTAAAGGAAAATCTAAAAAAAATACAATGGATCCTAAGGAGGTGTCCTCAAATAATTTAGCACCAGTATTTGATGGAAGTGACTATATCTATTGGAGTATGATGATGAAGATCTACCTGATGGCACTTGGCAATGAAATTTGGGAATAAATAGAATTTGGATACGATCCCTTAGTCAATCCTCCTAGAGATAAGGAAGGTAAGCTTCTACAACACTATAATTCAAAATAAATGAATGCACTTGTGAGAGGTTTGTGTAGAACAAAGTCTATGAAAGTTATGCATTGTAAAACTGCAAAAGAGATGTGGGATAAATTGCAAAATATATGAAGGAGATAAAAGTGTCAAGAAAGCAAATATGTGAAATATCAAAGGACAAATTGAAGCATTAAGAATGAACAAAGAGGAAAATATTAGTGCTTATATAATTTGAATTTATGAGGTTGTTAATGATATGCAAGGACTTGGAATGAAGATTGATGAATCAGATGTTTGTGATAAAATATTAAGAACTCTTCCAAAAAGATTCAGTGAACAGTTTTTTGCTATAGAAGTATCAATGGATGGTGATACTCTGAAAAAAGATAAATTTCTTGGTATGCTCACATATTTTGAGATAAGAATAAAATATCATATTCCCCAGAAGGAAGCAACATTCAAAGTTATCAATAAGACAAAGGGTAAGAAGTTAGAATCAAGCAATGAGTCATCCAGTGATGAAGAAGCTAATTACAGTAGAAGAGATAAATATTATAGAAGATATAGAGATATAAGATCTATTAAGTGTTTAAATTGTGAAAAGTATGGATATTTTGCAATATATTGTGAAGAACCCAAGAACAACAATGGTGACGAAAAACAGGATCATAGGAACAAGGAATAAAAAAGATACATGCATCAAAAGAAAAGCAAGGATGGAAAAAAATGACAAGGAAAGAAGTTCTTCCAAAGGCAAAAGAGGAGCTACTATGCGGATAAGGCAAGTAATCTACTATGCGGATAAGGCAAGTAAGTACTCAAGTGAAAGTGATGCTAGTTTTTCATACAATGATAGAGATGAAGTCTTGTTTATGATTGAATAAAAAGAGCAAGTTAAGAAAAGGACTCAAGTAATTCTCAAGTGTTTTAGATGTGGTAACTTTGGACATATTGAAGATGATTGGACAAGGGATGGTTATAGTTAAAGTGATGATGAATATGAGAATGCACTTGAAGGACCAGATGAAAATATTCTAATGGCTTTAGAAGAAGAAGTAAGTGATCCTATAGAAGATAAGCCAATAGAAAATAAAGATGTGGACAAATATAAACAAATAGAGGAGTATTTAGAAAATAATGGCTATGATCTCAAGGGAGAACTTATTTATGCCCTTGACACAATAAAGAAGGTAAGGAAGTAACACTCTAAACTAGAAATTTAGTTTCAAGAATGTGATAAAGACAGAATATTGCTCATAGAGGATTTAGAAAAATCAAAGGCTAAGGCAAAGAGGTTCAAAGATAAGTTAGAAGAAAAGATCTTGGAATGTGAGAAGTTAGCACAAGAAGTGGCACTACTAAGAGAATATTTAGAAGACTCCAAGGTCAAGATGAAAGAGTTAAAAAATAGCTCAAAATACTTGGATAAGTTCATCAAGATACAAAAGCCCACATCAAGAAAAATAGGTCTTGGATTTGAACAAGTTCAAAAGAAGTGGGAAGGAGAGTCAACTTCAAGTTTTGGAGGAGAAGAAACTTTAGAAAAATATAGTTTAAAATATAGTGAGACATCTAAGGATGAGTTGGACAATAGAGAGTTCAACAAAAATAGGAACAATACACAAAGAAGATACATATGAAAAACCAATCAGAATAGGTCAAGATAGACTAAGAGATCAATGAGGTCAAGACAAGAAAACTTCAATGGAATATGCTTCTCATATCACAGGTTTGGACACATGGCTTCACAGTGCAAGATATGAAAGACAAGAATATGGTAACAAACAACATTTCCATGGGTATTGTTACTTGTTGTGGATGCTCCATAATGTACCCCAAAATTGGGGACCCACCTCTTTGCATATTTTCCAAGAAGACCGAAGTGGCCCATATGCTAAATATCAAAGAAAAAGCAAAACACCGCAACGAGGAAAAAGTGTCGCGATATCGTGACATGTTGCATTTTCACGATCCAAATCAAAGAGAAAGAGCAAGGAGAAACAAAGTGTCGCGATATCGTGACATGCTGCATTTTCGCGGCCAAAGAAAGAAAAGTGTCACGATATCGTGACATGTTGCATTTTCGCGCCCAAAATATAAGAAAGAAAAGTGTCACGATATCGCGACATGTTGCATTTTCACGACCAAAGAAAGAAAAGTGTCACGATATCATGACATGTTGCATTTTTTTGGCCAGAGAAAGAAAAGTGTCACGATATTGTGACATGTTGCATTTTTGCATCCAGAGAAAGAAAAGTGTCGCGATATCACGACATGTTGCATTTTCACAGCCAGAGAAAGAAAAGTGTTGCGATAACGTGACATGTTGCATTTTCACAGCCAGAGAAAGAAAAGTGTCGAGATATTGCGACATGTTGCATTTTCACGACCAAAAGAGAAGAAAGAAAAGTTTCACGATATCGCGACATGTTGCATTTTTGCGGCCAAAGAAAGAAAAGTGTCGCGATATCACGACATGTTGCATTTTTGCGGCTCAAAATAGGACACATATACATGCAAAGAAAGAGGTGATTTGTACCCCTTCATTAGTTTCTCACAAAGGTGTCAAGAATAAAACAAAATGTTACATAAGGAATCTGTAATGATTCGAAATCATTTAAGATGGTCGTTACACATGGAAGGAAGCGAATGCGTGCCCATGTGGAGAAAAGGAAACATTTTTTGATAATCAAATGAAAAGTGAAGAAAACCAAACAGAGGAATCCAAACCATGGGAATGAAATGAAGGGCCACAAAATAGAAACGAAAAGATTTTTTGGAAACCAAAACACATGCATGCACAAGGGAAGGTGAAACGAACAGTCATTGGAAAATGAAACGAAAAGCTTCTTGAAAATTTTAAATACGCCAGGCAAGGATGTTTGGAGGGGTTGGAAACTGCTGCAAGAAGAGTTGTAGGTTTGAAGGCAAGAGGGCCATTCTGAACCTGTTTGGGCTATTTTTCTTCCATAGACTAGTTTGAGAAAAACAAAAAATTTTGTTATTGTAAAATGACAAATTTTTAATATAGAAAATTTCAAAAAGTTGCATCTTATGGGCAAGAAATGAGGAGTCATTTTTTGCATGCAAGATTAAATGTTTATTTTTCCCCTTTTCAGATTTTAGACTTGTAAATAGAGTTTATGCAAGTTTCTTGGTTGCTTCATGTGAATGTTTAAATCTGAAAACCTCATTTAAAACCCTAGGATCCAACACTTACCTTATCCGGATTGTGCTTGTTTTGCAAGTCCAATAGGTTAGGTTGCATGAATGAAAACCTCGCATCTTCGGTTTTGTCATCAAACTGAATGTATCTTGTGTTCCATTTTTTGCATTTTATTTTCCATAAATTTTAACTTTATTTTAATTTTTAGGCATTAAAATACATTTAAAAAATGTCAAAATCCAAAAATAATTTCACCATGTCAAAATAAAAGTGTCGCGATATCGCGACATGTTACATTTTCACAGCCAGAGAAAGAAAAGTGTCGTGATATCGTGACATGTTGCATTTTCACAGCCAGAGAAAGAAAAGTGTCGTGATATCGTGACATGTTGCATTTTCACGACCAAAAGAGAAGAAAGAAAAGTTTCACGATATCATGACATGTTGCATTTTCGCGGCCAAAGAGAGAAAAGTGTCACGATATCGCGACATGTTGCATTTTCGCGGCTCAAAAGAGGACACATATACATGCAAAGAAAGAGGTGATTTGTACCCCTTCATTAGTTGCTCACGAAGGTGTCAAGAATAAAATAAAATGTTACATAAGGAATCTGTAATGATTCGAAATCATTTAAGATGTTCGTTACACATGGAAGGAAGCGAACGCGTGCCCATGTGGAGAAAAGGAAACGTTTTTTGAAAATAAAATGAAAAGTGAAGAAAACCAAACAGAGGAAGCCAAACCATGGGAATGAAACGAAGGGCCACAAAATAGAAACGAAAAGCTTTTTTTTTGGAAACCAAAACACATGCATGCACAAGGGAAGGTGAAACGAACAACCATTGGAAAATGAAATGAAAAGCTTCCTGAAAATTTTAAATACGCCAGGCAAGGATGTTTTGAGGGGTTGGAAACTGCTGCAAGCAGAGTTGCAGGTTTGAAGGCAAGAGGGCCATTCTGGACCTGTTTGGGCTATTTTTCTTCCATAGACTAGTTTGGGAAAACCAAAAATTTTTGTTATTGTAAAATGACAAATTTTTAATACAGAAAATTTCAGAAAGTTGCATCTTATGGACAAGAAAGGAGGAGTCATTTTCTGCATGCAAGATTAAATGTCTATTTTTCCCCTTTTCAGATTTTAGGCTTGTAAATGGAGTTTATGCAAGTTTCTTGGTTGCTTCATGCGAATGTTTAAATCTGAAAACCTCATTTAAAACCCTAGGAGCCAGCACTTAGCTTATCCGGATTGTGCTTGTTTTGCAAGTCCAATAGGTTAGGTTGCATGAATGAAAACCTCACATCTTCGGTTTTGTCGAAATAGGATAGCATCATACTGAATGCATTTTATTTTCAATTTTCTGCATTTCCTTTCAATTTTTCTGCATTTTATTTTCCAGAAATTTTAACTTTATTTTTAATTTTCAAGCATTAAAATAAACATTTAAAAAATGTCAAAATCCAAAAATAATTTCACCATTGCATAGGTTATACTTCAGACTTCCAATACGCACTTTGAAATTTCATTTTTGGAGTTGTTTAGTATTTTTAAAAATTCATCGAAGTTGTTTTATTACAGATTTTAAAAAATCCGAAAATAGAAAATTTCCATTTTGGGGCCAAATTTCATTTTTTTCAGTTTCATGTTTCATTCATGAGCCTATGATGACATTCCCTTCATGAAAATTCCAATTTCATTGAAGGAGTTATGTTTTATGGCATTTCACAAATTTCCATTTTTTGAGCCTAAAATTGCCCTCTTCATAAAAATTCTGATTTTATGAAAGAGGGGTAATTTGAGCATCACATCGTGGTCATATGAGGGCCAACTCACATTTGCTTTATTTTGGTTCAATGAACAATCACTAAAGTTTCATGGTAAAATAAACCAACATTGCCCCTTGTTTACAGTTACTTGCAATCACTAAGGTGTTCCAAGCATTTAAATTGAATATCTTTATTTGAGATTACTAATACACATATGCAAATGCTAATATAGCGGAGACCTTGGAGAAGTTGTTTGTTTAACTTCTTTGCAAGAGGGGATTTGGAACCCAAATCCTAAAGGAGAGTGTACTTTCACAATTGGGTGAAAATACCACTCAACATTTTGGCGCTAGAAGGAGGGCCTGAATTGGTTTATTTTAGTGTGATTTAAATGCTATAGGGATTTAAATTTTGAATATTTCATGCCCTATTGATTATTATCTTTAGCCCTCTTTTAACAATACAACCTTGTAGTGTTAAAAGGAGGACATGAATTGCTATGCATTGTTCTAACGCTTTTGATTGTTCATACAGGAATAATGTGTTTTGATTTGATTTTGAAAAATTTTGGTCTTGACTAACGAGGTTGTCTCCATGCAATTACTTTCATTTGATTTTAATGGATACATCTCTTGGTTGATGCTAACATGATTATTCATACGTTACATGTTTGATATTTGCTAGTCATTTCATGCTTATTTGTAAGGAATTATTTTGTCTAAAATGTATTTGTTGTCGGTATTATGCTCTTCACTTGCGTGTAATGCGATCTTGTGAATCATAAAGCCTACAACACTAGGAGTATGCTCTTCACTTGCGCATATGCGATCTGGTGAATCAAAAACTAATTTACATTTTTAGAATATTGCTTTGTCATGGTTCCTTCTTTTATTCATGACTAACAAATTGGTTTTGAAGTCATTCTTTGAGTTTCATTAATGGCTACAACTGCAGGAACGTGGTATGGGATACATGCTAGTCCTTTGAACATTAGTGGAGATTCTCATGATTTACCCAAAAACGTAGAAAAACGTTTGCCCAAATTTAAACACAATGGTCCAACATTAGCTGAGGAACATATTCAAGCCTATGTGGATATCCTAGTTAGATGGAATGTCGAACATGAGGATGTGGCATGTAGAATGTTTCCTGGAACCCTAGATGAGGTGGCATATGATTGGTACATCAATTTACCCACTGGTTCTATTACATCTTGGACTCAATTGAAAGATGGTTTTATCAATCAATTTAGGTTGCTCATTGATCCTCTCATGATATATCAACAATTTACTTCTTGCAAAAGAGAACCTAATGAGCCAGTGAGAAGTTTCAAATTGAGGTTTCGAAAGCTTTATGCGAGATTAATTTCTCCCTATACTATTGAGGAAAGTGGTGCTCTTCAAATATACTTTCGAGCATTGGATCCATTGTTTGCCATATTTGTTAGGATGAATCCCTTGGTTACTGATCTTGCATCGGCCTACACGGAAGCTATGATTGTAGATCAACAATTGAGGCCACAAGGTTATGGAATGGAGCAATCAACTATGGTAGGACAACTAGGGGCTTGCAATCAAACCTCGATGGTAAATCAAGCATGGGCACAACAAAATTTGATATCAAATATTTTTCCCTACAATCAACTTTATCCTACCATACCAACTTATGCTCCCACATGTGCTTATACAAGTACTTCCATCCATCCAACTATGCCTCAATTAGAGAATCATGTGGTCACTCATGGAACCATTGCAACAAATGTTCAAGCTTTGTCCATGGATATCAATCCAACTAATCCTACTACTTCTACCACTCAACCCAAAGAGTTCGTATCGAAAGTAAAAGAGCAAAAGAAAGTGGTTAAGAAGGTATGTAGGCATGTTCCACCACAAAAACGAGCACATCAATGTATGCATCCAAATCATCCTAGGAAGAAAATTCATAATGCCGATCTTAATGATATTTCATGTTATGCTTCTTCAAGTGATACAAGATATTTTGAGGTGACTCACGTTGAAGTAAATACCCATTCGAAAATTCTTGAAGAGCATGAAGATTTTGGAGAAGAAATTCTATGGATGGGTAACAAGAAGTTGGAATCAAATGATCACCATCTTGTTTTGGAAAAGAAATATCCAGAATCATTACCCAAAAAGGAGGATTTGGATGAACAAACTTATGTGGACATGATTTGGTCAGATGTACTTGCAAAGGATTGGAGCAACTATATGACACGGAATTCAAAAATCGATCCCATTATAGAAGCTCCTAAGCCATCACAAGTGGCTGAAAATGAATTTGAAAGAAAATCAACAAATGAAGTTGAAGACATAATCAAATTTCACCACTTGTTCTCGAAAGACACTTTGGATGATGTTCTCGAAAGTGATGACCAAGAGGATCCACACCTTCCAAATTGTGATAAAATTGAATCATGGGTTACAAATTTGGATTATGATAGCTTTACCAATTTGAATTCAAGAGATAACCCACTTTTGGAAATAACTGAACCATCTAAGGAAGGTGAAGATGAATGGGAGGAGACGCAAGTGATTGATCATGAAGATGAGTTACTTGACATACACTTTGACCAAAAATATTTGAGGGTTGAAAAGGATGGGCATGTTTTCAATTGGGTGCCCAATTTTGGTATGTTTGATGAACAAGTAATCAATGAAGAATATGAAGACCATGAGGTAAAAGAGGGAATTGCAAATCCTCACCAAGTTTTGGTAAATGAAAATGTGAAAAAGGTAAAATCTAAACCTTTGTGTCCAAACATCCAAGATTTAGGTGAAGATTTGTATAATTCAAATGATATTTATGATGAAATGCCATTGAAGGTGAATGAAGAACAAGGATTAATTTCTAACCACACCTTTGATAACATTACTTTAATGAATGAAAAGGAGCTTGATGCACTTAAATTGCTAAATCAAATTCATCAACAATTAATTCTTGAGTCTAGGATAAAAACTTCTAATGATCCCCATTTAGTAAATATCCTAGATGCTTGTAAATTGTTGCACAATTTTGATTGGCCTAAGAACATGGAAAATGAATTAGCTTTGAAATTTTTAGAAATAGGCTCTTGCTTACAAAATTTCATTTTGAATAAAGAAAGCCTAGTTCTAAATCATGAATGGAATTATGAAATTTACACCTTAAAGAATAGACAAGAAGGAATTGAAAATCAACCATTGTCTAATCAATTTGATGATTTGAATCTCACCTATGAGAGTACTAATGGAGCTAAATCTAATTGGTGGGGTGAGAGAGGAAAGTTGAAGTTGGTTGCATTGTTTGGTCTAGTCTTGTTTTTGTTTGATTCCTTCCACATTTGGCATGCATATTGTGTCATATGTCTTTTGAAATGCTCAAATCAGGTTTGGGATCCGGGAAAGTGATAATCCAAACTTTGCATCATCTTGTATTATATTGTACATTTGTATATAGATTTTTTGGTTTTTGGTGTTGGGTTTGCAAGTTTCAGTTTTGGTTTTTAAGTTTTGTGTGTTGGTCCTTTGGACGCTTTTGGTTTGTCTTTGAAAAAAAAAGAGAAAAAGAAAGCGAGATGTCAACTTATGTCCTTATGAATGTTGACTAAGACTAAGAGAATATGAAACATCGAAATTGTATTGCAGAAAGCTCCACGAGTATCGCAAACACATTAAAGAATATCGTTTGGAACTTGTGATGCATGAAGTTGTCAGTTTTACAAATTATGGCAAAGTAGGTGGATATACTCCATCCGCATTTCAAAAAGAGCAATGCATTCATCCATATCTCATGTTACATTCCTCATTGCATATACGTTTCATCTCAGTTGCATCTACATTTCAAATACAATCATTGAAAAGGTGTCGAATCCTCTTAGGGTTATTATATAACGTATATTAAAAATATCCTAAGGTTGGGAACTGATGCCCAAACTATCTTGAGCCAAGCACGTTCTACACATATTAAAGAGGATCTTGAGAAAAATGGTCAAAACCATACTTGGAAGAAAAGGTGAGGCGAAAGGAGTATTTCGTGTCTGTCCTATCATGCAACATAATCCTTAAAATAGTGGTTTTTACCACTCCCATAGTGCTTAAAGCCTAAAATCAGAGTAGTAAGGATAGGGTTAAATCCTCATCAAACTTAGGTTGAGGATCCAATTCCCCAAAGCTCTGATTTGACCTTCATGGAGTAGTAAGGATAGGGTCTAATTCTCATCTCGCTTAGGTTGAGAATCCGATTCCCCAAAGCTTCTATTTTGCCCACTCAAGAACTTGAAATTCCAAAGCAAATATTTTTCATTCTACTTTTATTGCATCATTGATATTGGATTGGAAGGATCGTACTACATGTCCCTTGCAAGGATGGGTAGTCATCCCCAAGGTTCAAGAAATCAAAAGTAAAGTCAAATCCTAGATTATGGGGTTGATCTCCATCGGGGCTATAGATGCCTGATTGGCAATGGAGTATGCTCATGCGTGGCAACATGTCTTGTCTAAAAGCAAGACCACTGATTGCTCAAACGGACAGGCTAGCCTGACAGTTTCATCCATAATAGGTTAAATCATTTTGTTCAAGATGAGGTAATGAACTCCAGATCAGAGTAGTAAGGATAGGGTTAAATTCCCATCTCGCTTAGGTTGGGAATCCTATTCCCCAAAGCTTTTATTTCACTTACACTTGCACATGGGTTCAAGATGGTAGTGACACATAACCAACTTTGGGATCTAGTAAATTAATTCAGTATGCACATATTTGGTCCTAAGAGGGTTTGACAGTTTTAATATGTTTGTTCATGATACTAGAAAGTTTGAGCCTTTGCAAAGCAGGTTGTTATATCTCTAGCATATTCACCATACATTAAATCCTACAAGAATCATAAGTGAAACTGACAATGGAAAGTTGAACGAGTTTCAAACGATAGGGAATGAAGCACATTGCACACACCGAGGTGATGCTTAATAATTCTAATGCTTCATGTATTTCTCGTCTAGTTTCATTCTTGGGATATTTGCTGATGCTTGTGTTTGAGTTTTGAAGGTTTTCAGGTTGAGTTCTCATCGAAATGCTCAGGAGCATTTCCCAGCAGAGTCGCCATTTGTTGTGGTTGCTCCACAACGTACCCCAAAATTGGGGACCCACCTTTTTGCATATTTTCCAAGAAGACCAAAGTGGCCCATATGCTAAAGATCAAAGAAAAAGCAAAACACCGCAAGGAGGAAAAAGTGTCGCGATATCGTGACATGTTGCATTTTCATGGTCCAAAGCAAAGAGAAAGAGCAAGGAGAAAAAAGTGTCGCGATATCGCGACATGTTGCATTTTCATGGCCAAAGAAAGAAAAGTGTCGCGATATCGCGACATGTTGCATTTTCGCGGCCAAAAGAGAAGAAAGAAAAGTGTCGCGATATCGCGACATGTTGCATTTTCGCGGCCAAAGAAAGAAAAAGTGTCACGATATCGCGACATGTTGCATTTTCATGGCCAAAGAAAAAAGTGTCGCGATATCGCGACATGTTGCATTTTCGCGGCCAAAAGAGAAAAGTGTCGCGATATCGTGACATGTTGCATTTTCGCGGCCAAGAGAAGAAAAGTGTCACGATATCGCGACATGTTGCATTTTCATGGCCAAAGAAAGAAAAGTGTCGCGATATCGCGACATGTTGCATTTTCGCGGCCAAAATAGAAGAGAAAAGTGTCGCGATATCGCGACATGTTGCATTTTCGTGGCCAAAGAAAGAGAAAAGTGTCGCGATATCGCGACATGTTGCATTTTCGCGGCTCAAAAGAGGACACATAGAAATGCAAAGAAAGAGGTGATCCGTCTTTGTGTCACAAAGGTGTCAAGAATAAAATAAACGTTACATAAGGAATGTAATGATTGAAAATTTAAGATGGTTACACATGGAAGGAAGCGGACGCGTGCATGTGGAGAAAAGGAATTTTTGAAAAGAAAAGTGAAGAAAACCAAAGAGGAAGCCAAACCATGGGAATGAAACGAAGGGCCACAAAATAGAAATGAAAAGCTTTTTTGGAAACCAAAACACATGCATGCACAAGGGAAGGTGAAATGAACAATCATTGGAAAATGAAACGAAAAGCTTCCTGAAAATTTTAAATACGCCATGCAAGGATGTTTGGAGGGGTTGGAAACTGCTGCAAGAAGAGTTGCAGATTTGAAGGCAAGAGGGCCATTCTGGACCTGTTTGGGCTGTTTTTCTTCCATGGACTGGTTTGGGAAAACCAGAAATTTTTGTTATTGTAAAATGACAAATTTTTAATACAAAAAATTTTAGAAAGTTGCATCTTATGGACAAGAAAGGAGGAGTCATTTTCTGCATGCAAGATTAAATGTCTATTTTTCCCCTTTTCAGATTTTAGGCTTGTAAATGGAGTTTATGCAAGTTTCTTGGTTGCTTCATGCGAATGTTTAAATCTGAAAACCTCATTTAAAACCCTAGGAGCCAACACTTAGCTTATCCGGATTGTGCTTGTTTTGCAAGTCCAATAGGTTAGGTTGCATGCATGAAAACCTCACATCTTCGGTTTTGTCGAAATAGGATAGCATCAAACTGAATGTATCTTGTGTTCCATTTTCTGCATTTCATTTTCATTTTTCTGCATTTTATTTTCCATAAATTTTAACTTTTTTTAATTTTCAGGCATTAAAATAAACATTTAAAAAATGTCAAAATCCAAAAATAATTTCACCATTGCGTAGGTTATACTTCAGACTTCCAATACGCACTTTGAAATTTCATTTTCGGAGTTGTTTAGTATTTTTAAAAATTCATCAAAGTTGTTGTTTTATTACAGATTTTAAAAATCCGAAAATAGAAAATTTCCATTTTTGGGCCAAATTTCATTTTTTTTAGTTTCATGTTTCATTCATGAGCCTATGATGACATTCCCTTCATGAAAATTCCAATTTCATTGAAGGAGTTATGTTTTATGGCATTTCACAAATTTCCATTTTTGGAGCCTAAAATTGCCCTCTCTTCATAAAAATTCTGATTTTACGAAAGAGGGGTAATTTGAGCACTACATCGTGGTCATATGAGGGCCAACTCACATTTGCTTTATTTTGGTTCAATGAACAATCACTAAAGTTTCATGGTAAAATAAACCAACATTGCCCCTTGTTTACAGTTACTTGCAATCACTAAGGTGTTCCAAGCATTTAAATTGAATATCTTTATTTGAGATTACTAATACACATATGCAAATGCTAATATAGCGGAGACCTTGGAGAAGTTGTTTGTTTAACTTCTTTGCAAGAGGGGATTTGGAACCCAAATCCTAAAGGAGAGTGTACTTTCACAACTGGGTGAAAATACCACTCAACACTACTCATATAATCAGTTTGGTCACAAGGCAATGAATTGCAGGGTTCATGATAGAAGAGGATATGGCTTCACTAGGATAAATCCTAAGACATTTGCACCTCCAAGGAATAATAACATTAAGTGTTATAAGTGCAATAATTATGGTCACACAACAAAGTGGTGTAGAGCATACATTCCAGAAACAGGTATGAATAGGAACAAGAATAGGAACAAGAACATGGACATGAACAGAAATAGGAACATGAACATGGATATGAATAAGAATAGTAACAGGAACAAGAATATAGACATGGATAGGAACATGGACATGGATAGAAACAGTCAAAAGAATCAAAAAATTTGGATAAGAAGAAAAGAGGATAAAGGTAAAGAATAGTGCCTTCTAGGAGTAGAAATACTCCCACCCCATAATTAACCACCTCAGAATGAGGTGGGGGAGAGGCTAAGCTAAGAGGCTCATTCTTAGCCTCGAGACCCAAAGGTGACCATTTGCCATTGATGTCAAAGGGGGAGAGATTTGATATTTGAGAAAGAATTGAGCCAGGGTGAGCAATGTCCCAGGGGGACCAACACATAAGAAGAAGTCAAGTTTTCGATAATTTTTTTTTGGGTTGCCATAAATGACAAAGGGAGTGATTGTTGGACATTTTGAGTCCCTAAGTCAAAGTTGTCATTGATGTCACCAGATGAAGTCATCATTAATATCAAGGAATTCGTCAAGAATCAAAGTTATCAAGGTTATCATTTTATATATAGGAAGAAGCTTCAAATAACACCAAAGGTCAAAAGAATTAGTGCATAAGTTAAAGGTAACAGGCCTCCATAATATTTTAATTTTATATGGAAGCTTAGTTTAAAAGGTGTTTCATAAAAACCTAAGGAGGCTTATTGCAAAGTTAAAAAGGAGATATAATATTTATTTTATAAATTATTTAAATTCAATGTGAATTTAAATTTTATAAATAAATGTTACTTATACCAAGTTATGCAATGAGAAGGACTTAATAAGCCCAAAGGATTCTAAAATAATTAATTTATAATATTTAAATTCAAAATAATTTAAATAATTTAAAAATTAATAAAGTCTAAAGCGCCCATGTTCTATAGTTGGAAGAAATTCGAAGCGCTGAATGTCATGTGGTTTAAAGAAAATTCGAAGTGCCAATGTATTCAAAAAAAGGTGGAAATTATTATATAAACCATGCCCAAGGGGCATTAATTTTTATCCTTGCTCGAACAAAAAATTGCATGTGAATTGGAGCTCGTGAAAAAGACTGCGAAATTCGTGTTTGTGTATGCCAGTGAATAGAGATAAAAGGAAAGGTGCAGATCAATTAGAAGCCATCCGGGAAGCATGGACTAGTGGCAAGAGGGCAATGGCTAGAGTGCTTGGACGCAAGGAGACTAGCATTCAAAACACGATGGTTGTGCTTGGTAGTTGTGTTGGGTTGAAGGCACCAAAGGCGAGGTGCACATTTTGTAAAACGTAATACGAGGATACTTTTGAAGTACATGGTGCTTCCATACTCCAGTGAGTGCGTAGCTCGTGCGATTGTTGGAGCCATGACTAAGGTGTTGGTCGTGGGATGCATTTAGGGTTCGAATCCCTCCAAAGGCAAGGTAATTAAATTTTGATTATTTTTAATAATGCCTAAAGTTGGGAGTTAAAAGGGGTTGCTCGTTGGAAATAGTTGAAACTATTGCTATTTGAAAATTGGTGTTTGTTGGAAATTATTTTTAATAAAATTTGGAGTTATAAGGAGTTTGATTTTATTTTTTATAAAGTCTTAATTATTATATTTGCATATTGGAGGAGTAAGACTTTAAGAGTGTTGATTTTATTTTTAAAGGGACTTTTTCCAAAGAGATTATTATGAAGGTGTTGGATATTATTTTTAAGTTGGAGTGATAAGGTGTATTTTTTTTAATATCATTTTGTATTGTGATTCATTGAGAACATTATTATCTTCTAACCTCTCTTGATATTGGCATAGAAGTTGTTGTGGTAGTGGTAGATTTATGAGATCCCTTCATCATCAAGAAAAAGGTATGAGCACATTCTTCCATAGTTGAGTTGATTGATTGGCTTTCTAGAAAACAAAGTTTGGAGTGAAAAGGATTTGATTAGGGTTTCCTTTTTGAGAGTGTTTGAGTTAATGCTTCAAGGTTTTCTAGAATAAAGAGTTGTTTTTAAAACCTTGATTTATAAGCATTGTTGTTTAAGTGAGTTTTTGTGTAAAGAACTTGAACTAGGGTTTGAAAAGAACATGAGTATCATTGTTATGTGAATATTGATTTATAAACATTGTTATTTAAGTAATTTGTTGTGCAAAGAACTTGAAATAGGGTTTGAAAAGAACATGAGTATCATTGTTATGTGAGATTTGTTGTTGAGCATTGTTGAAAATATTTTGAGTTGATGTTTACATGCTTGGACTAGGGTTTGTGAGCAAGGGTTGTTTCTTGAGTGATTGGTTGAGTAGATTTGATTGAGCCTAGTCAAGTGGGTGTGTGAAGTGATTGTTCAAGTTCCATAAAACAAATTATCCTTTTGATTTGAGTTGATTGATAATTGAGTGTAGAACATATTGAGTCTCTAACAATTCTCTTTATGTTTCTATGAGATTGGACAATTTCTGTGTGGAATTGTTAAGCAGATTTGAGGCAAGTATTTGAGAAGACTTGTGGAATGATTTTTTGTGAGATTTTTATGGAAACTTACAATACAAATTTGGTTAAGTTCTGTGTGAACTTATTGAGCAGATTTGGTTAAGTTATGTGTGAAATTATTGATCAGATTTGGAAAAGTTCTGAGTGAACTTATTGAGAAGATTTGGTTAAGATCTGTGTGAACTTATTGAGTAGATTTGGACAAGTTCTGAGTGAGCTTGTTGAGTATATTTGGAGAAGTTTTGAGTGGACTTATTGAGCAGATTTGAGAAAGTTCTAAGTGGACCTGTTGAAAAAATTTGGCCAATTTTTGAGTGGAATTGTTGAGCATATTTGAGCAAGTTCTGAGTGGACTTGTTGAGCAGATTTGAGAAAGTTCTAAATGGATCTATTGATAAGATTTGAGCAGGTTCTAAGTGGACCTATTGAGTATATTTGAGCAATTTTTGAGTGGACTTGTTGAAAAAATTTGAGCTGGTTCTGAGTGGACCTATTGAGCATATTTGAGACAAAATCTTTGGAGGTGACATAGCAAAGAGGACAATAGTCTCCAGTGGATAGAGATCCATAAGCCAGGGCAGTGAGGATAGGTCTTATGAGTGGGGATAAGAGTCTTCAGTGGAGAGATATCCACAAGCCAGTGCAGTGGAGGCAGTAGTCTTTTAGAGGATCACCAGCCAAAGTAGAGGAGAAGACATTATCCTATGGATAGAGATCCATGAACTTGATTTAGGGTATTGGTATCTCATTTGGATATAGGTCCATAAACATTGTAATAGGGAAGGATTCCTAAGAGATTGATTAAGAAAATTTTAGTGAAATATTTTCTTCGTGGAGTAGCCTGTATTGGGTGAACCACATAAATTATGGTGTCTCTATTGTGTATGCTGTTTTGTGTATTGCTTGATTACTGCTATTGATATTGCTATCTATTCATTGCATAATATTGATTGGGAAAGAAAATTAAAAAGTGGTCTTATAATGTTCAACCCCATCTCAGTATAAGCTTGTGTTATTCATCTCTACTGGTGAGGGAGTGAATACTAAGATGCTCTTTGGAGGTTATCTTTGTAAAATTGTAAAGTGGTTCATGTGATTTCATTTTTGTTTTATGCTAATCACCGCTTGATTTAAATTTTGGTTGTTAGTCTATCTCCATCCTACACTTCCATATTATAGCCATATTTCCCTATTTATTTCTTGTTACTTTAAGGTTTAAACCAGAGTAGATTAGAAAGGAAGCCAACCCTATTTGAATATTGGCCCCAAGGACATTTCTCTCCTTTAGCATAAAAAATATAGATTTTGTACTAGGTAGATTTATGATCAACAGAGACTAAAAGGGAACCTCTCATATTAGTACCACCAAGGCATAATGCACCAAAACCTATGGTGGTTAGAAAGACAAGATCTTTGAAATATCTAAAGTAATACACTTTGAAAAAACCTATAATAATTTCTCAATAAGATATAGACAAGCCCAAAACTCAATAGATGTTGATTACTCCTCAAAATATCAGTTACCTTGGGTCATCTAAAGAAGTCCATGGTGATTTTGCCCCTATGGGATATTTTACCCATACCCAAGTAGAAGGAGAATATTAAAAAGGTTTTGGAGGAAGAAAAGGAGCTAGGTTAGTAGAATACATCTATGGTCTTGAAAATAACTTTCCCATGTTGAGTAGGACCTAACCCATTCATTTCTATTTGTTCTTGATCTACAAAGAAACGCTAATTATATAACAGATTTTAAGGCAAGCACTTTGGTCATGATAAAAGGAATTATGAATGCATTAGGCATGGGCTACCATCCTATAAAAAAGAGGGTGGTATGATTAGATGGTAATACATTCTAAATTTTAGGGGTGGAAGAAGAACTTTAACTCACTTTGTATGCCAGTTTGATCTTGATAGTGATACAGGATATGACAATAATTGATCTCCCTATATCCTTTAGCATTTGTTTATGAAGAGACTTTATTACTAAATTAGGAGGATATTTATACTTAGACTAGTACCTCATGGTCTTGAGTACTTGGTATGGAACAAGGATAAAAATTCCATTTGAGCTACTCTATCTAAATCACGTTGAAAACTTATATATATTGAGACAAAACTTTAGTCAGATTTTGATATCAAAAGAAGAGTGCTCAAAGTCAAAATTTTAAGTCAATGAAGTGCATTCCTTCATCTTCGATAATAAAATGACCCAATGGGTGACTAAAATATGGTATCATGATCCTCCTAAAACACATGGATTTACATGTGTATGCTAAATCTCAAGTGGAAGCATGATTCTAACCTAATTAGGGTCATGTACATAAAAAATATATATGTAAGATTTTTATTTTTTCTCAAATTTTTCCATTCAATATTAAATTATTTTAGAATCATTAGACTGTCTTATATATTTTACCAGATGACTCAAATTGTAGCTTGCACCATTTCTAGACACTTCTAGAAAAATCTATGTCAAAATTTTTGTAGATAATTTCATGCTAATATGGAAGCTCTATTAGAGGAAAGATAAGATTTCAAATACCATTAGTCGATGACATAGTAGGACACTTCCAACATAAGAATAAATCCAAGTCTTCGATGATCCATATCTGTATCTTGCATCTTCAAAAATTTCTCAAAGGCAATATCAACCATTGATTTTAAAATAAACCAAATATTAGTACAACCATGGAATATGTCAGAACAATGATAAGAATTGATGAAGGTCATCTGATTAAGCCAATCAATAGATGGTATTCAAATTTAGGGTGACCATTTGAAATAAGTCCTAGTGTTGGATAACCAATCAAGAGACTTTACAAATGACTAGTTATGAAAATAAAATGGTCCTTTCTTCCCTCCAAAGAAATCCTGTGAAGCATAATTGATGTTTCCATATACAAATTGATGCATTGAATTTCAAGACAACCTCCATATTAGTCTTGGTTAAAGAAAAAAAATACATGCATAAGATTTTAAATTAATAATGATAAGAAATGAATCTATCTAGGAATGTGTGAAGATATTTTAGAGGTGACTCTACAAGGAAGAATATTTGATCATGCAATGTGGATAGTGCCTACTACAACTTAATTAAGATGGGGTCATAACTGCATGGCATACATACAAAGGCAATAAATATGAAAGGAAAGAAGAAAATATTTGATAAAGGATTATTTTCCCATCCAACACCATATTTACCAAATTTGGAGCACTTGGAAATTTTGTAAGCACAAAAGAATATTGAGGAGAGTAAATGTAGAAGAAACCAAAGGCACATAATTTTAAAATAAAAATAGAAAACAAGAGAATGAATAGCCACACAACAACTTCCAAGGCCAGTGCCTCTAGGCTAGAGATGGTCATTTCATTGGAAGATTTGGAGGTACCTATGCCATATCATATCTCCAATAATAAAATATTGAAGGATCCAACTATGATTTTTTAGAGCCCAAAATTTAAAAAAGAAATTATAATATAAGGGAAGGTGCATGGAAAATATTCATAGCCATCCAACTGATAATATTTAGGTCAATGATTTGGAGTAGCAATCTAGCACAATACTTAGTGCCTAAAGTCCATCACTTCTATGAGTTGATTGTAGCATGTGCAAAGTTTTATGAACCCAACACTTGAGAAATTAAGTCCTTGGATGGTCTTTATAAAGCGGTTATTTATAGATATATCATCTGTAAAATGGTGCTCTTGCTAGTGAAGTAACATGATAGCATGGAAGAAATAGCTCAATCTTTTGATGAACTCCAAAACAAATTCAATATGAGATTGTTGTGCATATAATGCAAGGACTTAAACCTAGATGAACTAGTGACAAAGGGTCCTCTTCCTTTGAATATGTTTGAGGAGAGCACAAGAGCTTCTTTTATTATGTTGGCCTTTATATTTGAGTTAGAGCATGATAAACATGTGGTCTCTAACTAATTGGATGTCCTATGCAAGATGATGCCCATACCTAGGGATAAGCAGATGACATTGGACTTTATTGAGTTCATTATTGAGAAAATGGATGAGGGGTTGAGTAAATTTACATCCACTTGGGTGTTCAAACATTTGACATTCTTGGAGAATTTAATTTTGTTCCATCACTTGGGAACAATTCTAGGTCTAGATAGATGAAAAAGTTCAATAATTTTTGATATATTATTGGATAGGGGTCTTGATAAAGAATGCTTCTTATTATTATTTTGTAGAGTATTTCAATACTTTTGCTATTGCACTTTTGAGAGATTCCCAACCAAAGTGCCTTCAAGAAAATTTTCACCCATTTGTAGAGGAGGTACTTCTAAGGGACTGGTATTTTTATGAAGAAGGTACCATTGTTAGAATGCATGGTTTTAGTTTTACCTTGTACCTTCTTCCTAAAATTGTTCTAGACACAATATTTTCTTTAGAAATGTTCAAAAAAATAGAACTAGTTGAAAAAAAAATGAGTGGAAAGAGAAGAAAACATATTATAAGAGTCCTATTAGCTTAGTAGGAATGATCATGTAAATAAAAAAATTGCTTCTATTATAGATGGTAAGCTGAAGGAGCTAGGTTTCAAGCAAGTCGAGTGTAATTGGAATTATGAATATTAGGGTAATTTTTTCATATATATTAAGAGCATAAAAATTTGTCCTAGTCCCAAAAAATGAAGCTCCTAAAATTATTGCCATATAAGTTACCCCCTCTTCTACTAATCCTATATCTTTATCTAGTTAGGAGGTACTTCAAATTAATGTGGTATTTCTAAATTACTTCACTTTCACCTGCTCCTACTCCTCCAATTCCTCTTACTTTAGTGCTTCCATTGTTTAATCCATTGCCTATATTATTTTCACCTTAGAGGCAACAACAAGGTTCATAAGAATCCATGCCATACTTGAGTCCATGATAGAAATTTTAAATGATTTAGCAATATATAACCTAGCACAACTAGGAAATAAATTCAATCTAGTACAATAGCTAGCTACAACTTAGGTAATTAGTCACTTCACCCTCAAGAAAGAGGATTATTGTTCATATAGAGGGACTCACTAGTATCAAGGGAGAAATGATAGAGCAAGATTGATAAATGGTTATTGTAGGGCTTCATTTAAAAATACCCAACCCCAAGATAAAGTGCAAATCATACAAGAAGCTAAAAAGGTGGTTACCAATGAATACAATTCATTAATCCAGAGATTGGCAAAGAAGGAAAGGGAGTTGGATCATGTAAATAATACTTTGAGTAACTCACAAGAAAAGGTCAAAGTAATCCAAAGTGAAATATAGAAAATGATATGTAATAAAAAATTCCCAATATATTCTTTACATTATACCTCTTCCACATCTCACAAAATATATTTCTTGTCTAGATTTTGATAACATTACTCTCTATCTTTGAATTTTTATTTCCAATGACCATGCAATAGATTTAAATACATAAAATAAAAGGGCTTAAAACTTTCACAACAATATTATCAATTTCTTTTAACAACTCTCACAAAAAATCTCTTTTTTACCTTTTTACAACTTCAATCTTAAAATACTTCCATTTTGCCTTATTAATATCTTTGTAAATAGTCACACATAGTAAATATTTTGAAAAAAAAATATCTACTTATGCCTCCCACTCTATAAAGTCAAAAATAATGTCACAAAATAAATTATCTCTATGTACCTTATTGGTTGCCAACGTCAAAGTGAAACTTCCTCTTTCAAAATATTTATCACCACTTCTTACAAAAAGAAATTCATGCATGAGACTCAAACCTGGGTCTCTCTACTCCAAACCTTATCAATGCAAAGAAAGTGATTCTGGATACACTATATGTTGAGTAGAATACTTTACCACCTAAGATATAAAGTGCTTTCATCAATGTAAAAAATCAAACATTATTATACCTGCATTGTCCTTCTTGTCTTCAATTAACAAGTGTCACTTAGATCAACATTTTGCATAGCCTTTTCAAACTTGTTGTCCAACGTCAAACAGAATCGTACCTCAAAAATATAATTAGCTCCTCAACTCGATCAATCTAAAAATTAAAACCTCTTATGTGCAAATGCAGTTTGTGGTGGCTCTATATTCAACTTTGTTGATCCAAAATGTAAAATATAGTTGTAAATATCTTCTTTCACTTACTTGATTTATCACCACCATAGCAATTGTCATTCAACTTATCACCACTATGTTTTTCTTCTTTTACCGCATGCGATGCAGCATAACATTTTATTTCAATCATTTGCTCTATCCTCACTAGCTGGTGCTTTCAAAACTCACTTTCATTAGCCTTATGACTTTCCAATTCGCTGATGCGCTAGATAATCGGGTACTTCATCTACTATATTCAAAAAAAATTATATTGCTTTTAGCATCCAATAAATTTCACTTCAATCTACGTTTTTTCATCTCAATTTTTCTCTCCTTACACACAATAAGTGTCTTTCACAAATGGTAGTAAGGAGCTATCATAAAGACAATGAAGGATTTGATGAATGAATACAAAAAGACACAATTAATGGTATCAAAGTCACTCTCTCAAGAGGGCAACTAACGATAGAGAACTCACTCTCTCAAAGGGGTAAGGAACAATAGTGAATTCACTCTCTCAAAGGGGCAATGAACAACAACGAAGGATTTATCATCTAAAAACCATTTGTAGCATCAAATTCAATATGATATTTATACTATTTCATGTGGCACCCTAAGAGGTCGGCCCATATTTATTTATTTCTAAAACTTTATAATACCTCCATGAATGTTAGTGCCAATTTTCTTTTTAGGAAACTTTGGGTTATAATATTTAAATTAAATATTATAACATTCTTTTAAAACTTTAAATATTTAAAACTTATGTCCCAACATTTGTCCTTATTTAAAAACCTTTGCCCTTATTTTTATTTCTTTTTGTCTCAAGCCTTTAGTTAAATATTTTTGTCCCAATCCTTTAAACTTTCTCTTTATAATATTTAAATATTATAATACTTTACTTTGATATATACCTTGCCTTGAATAATTATCCATTGTTTTCTTTGTCCAATCTTGTAAAATTCTCATCCTTGAAGAATATTTCTGCCTTGAATACCATGCACCCTTTAACATCAATGACAACTCAATATTTCCAACAATATCCCCCTTTGTCATTGATGGAAACCCTACAAAAAAATTTCTTCTATTGCAATTGGATTCCAAATCTACTCGCCTTGATAAGCTACTCCTCCTGACTAAATTATCCTCCTTTGACATTAATTGCAAAGGGATCCTTAGGACTAAAAATAAGACACATAGCACATCTCCCTCACCATATCCTTTTCTTGAGGTGATCAATTTTTATATGGGTGTGAAGTTACTCCCAACTTTCCTTTGAGATAAAATTTTCCTTTGGAAGTGGCTTGGTAAAGATGTCAACAATCTATTTTTTTGTAGTAATGTATCCCAATTTGACTTGCTTATCAATCACTCGCTCTCTAAAAAAATGATATTTGATTGAAATATGCTTAGTTCTTCAATGAATCACTGGATTATTTAAAATATTAAAGGCACTTGTATTATCACACAGTATGGGGATAAGATGATCATGTTCTATTTTGAAATTACTTAAAGTCTGCTTCATCCATAAAAACTATGTACAACAAGCAACTACTACAATGTACTTTGCCTCTACAATGGATAAGGATACTGATTTTTTTTTCTTTCTTAGCCAAGAGACTAAACAATATCCAAGAAAGAATGCTCCTCCACTTGTGTTTTTTTTGTAATAAACACTACCTTCCTAATTTGCATCTGTATATGCAGTGAGTGTGAAATTATTACATTTGGGGTACAACAGTACAAAATGCACAGTTCCTTTTAAATAATTAAATATTCTCTTTACTACCTATACACGTGTTTCTTTTGGTGCAACTTGAAATCTTACCACCAATCCGACTGCCTGCATTATATTTGGTCTAGTAGTTGTGACATATAGTAAAATTCAAATCATGGATCTATACAATGTCTGATTTGCTTTAGGAGACTAATCATATTTAATTAACGTACATCCTGTAACCATAGGGGTACTCACAAGATTGCAATCCTCCATTCTAAAAAATTTCAATATTTCTTTCACATACTTGGTTTGAGAGAGAAATATACCTTTATTTGATTGTGAAATTTACAACCCAAGAAAGAAAGATAACTCACCAAGCATAGACATATCAAATTCATTTTACATACATTTTGAAATTTTTTGACACATCTTGTCATTACTACCTCCAAAATTAATATCATCCACATGGACTACTACAATCAACAAGTTATTTCCTTCATTTTTTATGTATAGATTGCTATCAACTATACCTTTTTTGAAACCCTGTTCTTGGAGATACTTATCCAATCTTGAGTACCAATCCCTAGGGTATTGCTTTAGTCCATAGAGATATTTCTTTAATTTGCATATATAGTCCGACTTATCTATTAGGCTGAAACCATATGGTTGCTCTATGTAGACCTCTTCCTCTAAGTAACCATTGAGAAAAGCTGATTTTACATCCATTTGATACACCTTGAAGTTTTTGAAGCTTGAGAAAGACAATAACATTATTATGGCTTCAATACATGAAACAAGAGCAAATGTTTCTTCAAATTCAATCCCCTCAACTTGTGCATAGCCTTTGTACACAAGTCTTGCTTTATTTATGATAACCGGATCATCTTCATTCAACTTATTTTTGTAGACCCATTTCGTGCCAATTACATTCTTGTATTTTGGATGTGGTACAAGTTCCAAAGTCTCATTATTTTCTATTTGGTATAAATATTCTTCCACTGCTTTAATCCAGTATTTTTCTTCACTTGCTTCATTGAAATCCTTGGGCTCAACTTTAGATAGAAAAGAAAATTTTACATGTTCACCTGTTCCTATTATTTTCCTCCTTGTTTGTCTCTCATCTAGATTCCAAATAATTAGTTCTCTCAAATTATTATTTTGCACATACCTTGATGGTGGCTTAGGTGGTTCCCTTTGTGTCTCATATTCTTTAGTTTCATCACCTTCTTCTTTGCAAATTTCTCCTTCTTGATACACACTATCTTGAGCTGGTTCTCTTAGATCTATTTCTTCATAAACTCTTACATTTATAATTTCCATAATTTTATGTGATATTTTATTATAGCATCTATAGGCTTTGCTCTTAGTGGAATAACTAATGAGGTTTAATTAGACTTTAGGTTTAATTTTTGTTTTTTTTCCTAAAGTTTTGTATTGCCGACATTTTATTGTTTTCATTTGTCGGTAGATTCTTATCTTCTCCTGTCAACTTTCTTTGTTTTAGTTGGTTATTTAAGCCTGTAAATAAAATAATATGGTATCTTGGAAAATACCACATCATATTGGTATCAGAGCAGGCAATATTTTGTGGTTTTGGGTCATTTCCGACCACATTGTCTTGTGAAAACAAATTTTAAAATTTTGCTGCGTAAATTGTTGTTTTGAACAGCAATTGTTGTAGTCAAATATTAGCAATTTTTGCTAATTTTTGATCGTGGTCTGTGCAAGTTCTCTGCACATTTTCATCCCAGCTAGCGAGAGCAAAATTGTTCATAGAATATAGATTGAACCATTGTCTGCACTTCCGACGTCGACTTTGTGCCAGCAAATGAAGCTTTATCGAGATTTGAAGCCGCGTTAGAATTCGAAGACTGCCGTCAAAATTTGAATCACTGCGTTCAAGCAAACAACTCACAGCGATCTCCAAATTAATTCTAGAGGCGTTCTCACGATCTACCGATCCATTTCTCCACTATGGCTACCATGGATTCACAATTTTCCTAGCGCGAGTTTGTTTCCCAGATAGGTCATTTCTCTAATTCTCTGACGTCGGTTCATAACTACCGGTGGGTTCATTGAAGATTTTTCAATCTTTCGGCAATATTCGCTGGATTTTCGGCTGCCACTAGCGATAGATGCATTTTCGGTGACACCGGTGGGTTTCTCTCACTTAACTGCGCCATTTCACCTTCCGAAAGTTCATTTTATGAACCGACGCGATTCCGGCACTCTTCTGCCATTTTTGGCCGTCTTCAGCGCGAACCGGCCAGATCTAGCCTGTTCTGACCATTTTTGGCTGACTTGCCATGATTTCGATGAGTATCTATGATTTTCTGACCTATTGCAGCCTGTCATCAGCCCATCTTCGACTTCGCCCGATAGACTTCCATTTCGGGCCCGCGCCCTTTCTGCAGACGTTACAGCAGCAACGAGGACTGACACCTCGATGCCCATGCAACAAAAGCATATCTTTCCTGCAAGACGCTTAGTATCCTGAAAGGTGCTATTTTGTGTTTAGGCGGGCAAATATTATGGGTGTTGTTTTGTATTTCGTATCACGAAAGGTCCAAACACGTTGGAAATTATTGGCAGTTTCTGCTCGTGTCACGTGCCAAGTTCTCACGCTGTCACCTCTGGGTCCAGTGTTCATAGAGAAGTTGTTACATTGCAGTTATATTTGATGACCGGAAGGCTGCACATTCCATTGTCGCCTGACGCGTTTCCGTTGAACAAGGTGGAAAGCCACTTTTCAATCGTTAATATTCTTAACTATTCTACGCCCCTTATTAATTTCCTTTATTCTTTATATAAAGGGAATTTCTTTTATTCTTTTATATAAAGGAATTGTACACCAAGGAAGTATTTATTTTTGGAGGGTGGTTTCTTGTATTTTTAAAAGTCATTCCATAGGCTTTTATTAAGACCTGTTTTGCTCTTGTCTTGCATTTTGCAATTGTAAACTTGCAATTTCATTCTGGCACAAACTCGAGCTCAAATGGCTGCTAACTTGGCCGAAAAAATGGCCCAACTCACACAACTGGTGAGTATTTTGGCCGAGAAAGTCACCACTCAAGACATACAACCACATTATGATGTTACCAACTATGACGGTTTGCGGGATCCGGAAGTGCTCAACAATTGGATTCTTGACATGGATAGTTGGTTCGAGTATACCAAATTGGAGAAGGCCCAACGAGTTGCTTTTGCCAAACTCAAGTTGACGGGCCTTGCTAAAATCCTTGTCATAGATCGCCACCAAACTCAGAATCCCATTTATACATGGGAAGAATTGCAACACGTTTTGAAGAGTAGTTTTTACCCTTAAAATTATGCTGAAGACCTTCAAATTAAGTGGTTATGTCTTCGCCAAACATCTCACATGAGTGTTCATGATTATGTGTTGCAATTTAACAAATTGAGAATTCTGAATTCTATGCAGGATACTGCAATTCAACTTGTTACCAAGTTTAAAAGTGGACTACAGGAACCACTTTATCGCAAGTTGAAATACAAAACCATTAAAGCTTTCAATCAAGCCATTCTTGCGGAGGAGGAATTACGAGATTCATTGCACGGGGCTCGCTCTTCGTCATCGGGAGGAAATCCAAAGGCTTCAAATCAGCAATCCAAGGCGGCTAAGTCTTCTTCTTCTTCTCCCTCTTCTCCTTCTCCTACTTCTTCTTCTTCTTCTTCTTCAAAATCTTCCAAATATTCTGTGGAATGTACATATTGTAAGAAGAAGGGCCATCAAAAGCATCAATGTTTTAAGTTAAAAAATTTGAAAAAGAAGTCCTTAGTTGTAAAGCCTTCCAATGAGGAACCTCAAGAAGGTCCCATTGAGGCTACAGGGGAAAGAAATACTTACAAAGAGTTGGCTGGGTTGAACAAATTGAACCTCATGAACACTTCACTAGGGGATCGAGAGAACTTGTTTGACCACGGTCCACCTTGATGCATCTTTTGTACTTGATTGTATCATCGATAGCAGCTCACAGAAGAATCTAATCACGAGGTCTGTTGTCGATAAATTGAAGTTACCCATGAAACCCCACCTTCATCTGTATCCTTTAGGGTAGAAGGATAATGGGATTTCATCATACATCACACACACTTCCCGTGTGAATTTTGCTTTCGTCCCTCTTTTGTGGACACCGTGGTGTGTGATGTTACTCCAATGGATTTTTGCGGTTTATTGCTTGGAAGACCCTATCAATATGATAGGAGGTCTATTCATGATGGGTTTAAAAATACATACACCTTGCACAAAGATGATAAAGTGTACATAATCAAAATCACTCAGCAAACTCCTCAAAATCTAATGCTAAGTTGTAGACAAGCACGTAAGGCTGTAAATCAAGCAAGAGAATTGGCGCTCATCTTCATCAGACCACATAATGAAAATAAGCAAGCATCCAAGCCAATACAAGACAAGCATGCTTCAGTTAATTCTTTGTTGCAATCATATTCAGGTGTGTTTCAAGAACCCACAAGTCTTCCACCTCAAAGAACAATTAATCATTCTATTGAAATTGTACCTACTGCTTCACTTCCTAATGCTCCAATGTATAGACAATCAATTGTGCAAATGGAGGAAATTAAAAGACAAATTCAAGATTTATTGTCTAAAGGTTTCATTAAACCTAGCACTTCTCCTTATGCTTCACCTATTGTTCTTGTATTGAAGAAAGATGGCACTTGGAGACTATGCATTGATTTTTGAGCATTGAATAATATCACCATCAAAAATTGTTATCCACTTCCACGAATTGATGATCTCT
The DNA here is from genome assembly GCA_028583015.1 of Wollemia nobilis. NCBI lineage: Eukaryota > Viridiplantae > Streptophyta > Pinopsida > Araucariales > Araucariaceae > Wollemia > Wollemia nobilis. The sequence continues at coordinate 148,882 of JAQPPZ010003372.1, read as the reverse complement.
TGGATCAGCTCCAAGGAGCTAAGTTCTTTTCCAAGATCGATCTCAAAAGTGGATACCATCAAGTCAGGATTGAGGCAGAGGACACTTGGAAGACAACATTCAAGACTAAGATGGGATTCTTTGAGTGGCTTGTCATGCCCTTTGGTCTTACGAATGCTCCAACCACATTCATGCGGCTAATGAATGAAGTGTTTCGTGATTGTTTGGACAAATTTGTAATTATTTATTTGGATGACATCCTTGTATTCTCTTCCTCTTGGAAAATTCATCTTGAGCATTTGGAATATGTTCTTCAAACTCTTCAGAAGAATCAATTGTATGCCAATATTTCCAAATGTTCTTTTGGGCAAACTTCCATTGCCTATTTGGGATTTGTAATCAATAAAATGTCGGCAATACAAAACTTTAGGAAAAAAAACAAAAATTAAACCTAAAGTCTAATTAAACCTCATCAATAACCAAGGAAGATACCCTCATCATACATGGAATCAAACTTACCTATATTTTTATCTTCTCATCTAATGTAGCATTTGCTTCCAAATATTTTGAAGTACTTCACAGTAGCTGGTCTTCCTTCCAAAGCTCATATGGGATTTTGTGTTGATTAAATATTATTTGAGATCTATTTATAATATAAATAGCTATATGAATTACCTATTTCCAAAATTCATCAGAAATCTTAGACTCATTTAACATAGCCCTGACCATACCCTGAACAATTCTATTTTTCCTTTCAACTACTCCATTTTGTTGTGGAATTATTACTGCTGAGTATTACCTCTTGATTCCATGTTGTTCACAAAATTCTACAAATTCACCTGAAGTGAATTCTCCTCCTCTATTTGATCTTAGACACTTGATATTTTTTTCTGTTTCATTTTATACTATTGCCTTGAATACCTTGAACTTTTCAAATTCTTCTAAATTTTTCTTTAAGAATGTTACCCAATTCATTCTAGAGAAATCATCAATAAATAACATGAAGTAACTCTCACCTTCTAAACTCTTTGTCCTTGTAGGTCCACATAGATCGGTGTGAACTAGCTCCAAAGACTTGGATGAAGAAAAATCCTTTGATTTGAAACTTGTTCTTATTTTCTTACCATGCTGGCATTGTGCATAAACCATGTTTGGGGGTTTTGCTATCTTGGGAAAATATTTGACTTCTTATTTGTTGCTTATTTTTACTATGTTGTCAAATTTTAGGTGACCCATTCTTCTATGCCATAACCAGCTTTCATCCTCTTGTGATATAAAACATTTTTATCCTTTAATTTCACACATGTAGATATTTTTTGCAGTTCTACCGCCATCTGCAATAAGATTTCCTCTTTTGGATTTCTTGATCTCACATCCATTTGGATGAAATGTGATTGTGTGCCCTTGATAACATAGCTAACTTGCACTTAGTAGATTGTGCTTCAAGCCTTCAATATATAAAACATTTTCTATCCTTGATCTTCCATTATCCAAGCTCAAAATCCTTTTCCAATAATTTTGGCAAAAGCATTATCACCAAATTTCACTATTCCTCCATTTATTTTCTTGAGAGAAAGAAATTTACTTTTATCACCTATCATATGGCTTGAACAACCACTATCAATATACCATTGATTTCCTTAATTTTGCACATGAAGAGTTATTTGTACCAACATGGACTTTTCCTTTTCTTGTTCCTTTTTATTTTTATAAAATTTTGAGGACATCTCCTTCTGAACTGTTTGACATTCCTCTTTCTTGCTTGATTTAGGAAGTTCAGGAAATACTATTTTAAACCATCTAGATTTGTGCCCAAAATTATTACATTTGTAACACATGATATTGTTATTCATGAGAGGTGCAAAAGAATTATAATTTCTATTGATGATGCCAACATTATTTTTTAAATAGACCCTGCAATTTACATGTTGGAAATATTAAGTATTTTGGTTGTCATTGATGTCAAAGGTAGAATTATCTTCAAGGTTGAAATAATAAGGCACAAGGCAGAAGCAAAAATATGTTGATGAGAAAAATTGAAATGGTTATCAAGGCAATATACATCTCCAAGTTATTTTTACTAAGAAAAAGGTTATAATATTTAAATGAAAATTTAAATATTACAAAGGAGGCAAAAGTTTCAAAGATAGAATTATTTCCAATACACCAAGGTTTCAAAGGTTTCAAATATATTAACATTATAATATTTTAATATTATAATGCAAAGGTTTCAAAGTTAAAAGAAGCACCAAAGGAAATAATATTCAAATTTATTTGAAGCACCGATGTCAATGCATGAAGGGGAAAGCATATTTAAAGGGGGAAAATTATTTCATTTGCCTAAGGTTGAGACCAAGAAAAAATTGTGAGATCCGCTCGATCGTTCGATTCGTTGAGGGCAGAGTAGAAGGAAAGGACATGCACACGATTTCTAAAGTAGATTCCAAAATTCAAAATGGGAAGCAACAAGTTTGAAGTCTCATCTAGGTGGCTAGCCCAGATGGTAGGGAGGCCCTATGCTAGATCGTTGGTAGAGAGGAGGTCTCGAGTTCGAAGCACGATAGGGATAATTTTGCTAAAGTTTTGGTTGAGAAAGATATCGCGTCACGTGGCAGTTGAAATAGGAGCGCATGCATTTTGGTTTTTGTGTGGGCATCTAGCCCACGCGGTGTCCTAGCTTGCGCTAGGATGTAGGCTAGCTAGATGTGGTAGGTTCGGATTGCGGTGGCAGCGTTAGCAAAGGCACAAAGTTTTGAATTAAAAATTATTTTGAACGTCTAAGGTATGCACTTTAATTATTGGCATTAGGGGAGACATAAGGTTTGATTTTTGCATAAATGATTGGGGTCAACATACAACATTATAAATCAGATTTTTGTGTGCATTATTAGATAGTGAGTGCATTGAAAATTATTATTTTTACTAGGAGGTATAAGGTGTATGAAGTTCATTTAAAAGTTGTAATTTGTGCCTTGGGTCATTAAGTGTGTTGGTAATTATTTTATGAAAGTAAGGAGGTATAAGGTGTATATGGATTATTTAAATATTGTAATTTTTGCTTTGAGTTATTGAGTGCTATAAGAAACTTTGTGGTGTGGTGAAAATTATTTCTTGCAAAAGTAGGAGTTATAAGGTGTTATTGTGGTTTGATTTTTGGTTGTAATTTTTGTATGGTGAAAATAAAGTTTGAGGGGTTTTGATAATTTTTAATGCCCTATATTTTGAGAACAAAAGGAGAGTCATTGAGCATCATTTTTAGATTCCATTGTGCACATATTTTTGAGAAGAAATTTAATGTTGATGGTTTGAAAGAGAAATCTACTAACCAGTTTTGAAGTGGCACTTTGAAAAGAAAATTCTTTTGAGACAGGTTTTTGAGGGTACATCTTCATCAAAGCAAGTTAAGAGGTATGGTGACATTATTCCTTCTTTAAGGTGTTTGGTTGAGCAAATATTTCTGAATCATAAGGTGGAGAAATAAGGATTATATATGTGCATTGTTGGAAATATTTGTGTTAGGGTTTGAGAACAAATTGTGCAACATTGTTTGAATGAATTTGTGAAGCATTTGTGCATTGGTTTGAGTAACATTGAATGTGAATGAGCAAGTGTTAGAAACCATTTTTGTGAAGCAAATTTATGTACTAGCTTTGATTGATATTGAGATAAATTTACAAAGGTTATAGGGTAGTTTTATGAAGCAATTTGTGCATTGGCCTTGAGTGATATTTGGAAAGAACATATTGTGAAATTGTATTGCATATCATTTTTATGTGTTCTTGAACAAGAATTATGGGTAGAATATGTCTGAATTACTTTGATCAAAGCATGGGTCATGAGCAATATTTGAGTATGTGTTAGAGCAGTTTTGAGCATGTGTTAGAGTAGATTTGAGCAGATATAAGTGAGAATATTTGAGCAAGTCTTGGGAGAAGACTTGAAATAGGTTTGAGGTAGATTTGAGCAAGTCTTGTGAGAAGACTTGAAATAGGTTTGAGGTAGATTTGTGTAGGGTTTGTAAGTAGGTTTGAAATAGTTCTATGGGTAGGTTTGAGATAGATTTGTGCAGGTTGTTGAGCAGATTTGAGTAAGCCTTGTGAGAAGGGCTTGGAGTAGATTTGAGCAAAAAGGAGAGGTGTCTCCTATGGATAGAGATCCACGAACTTGAGCATAGGGGATTGGTGTCTCCTTTGGATAGAGGTCCATAAACACTATAATAGGGAATTGGTTCCCAAGAGATTTGTTGAGAAAATTTAGAAGAAATATTTTCTCCGTGGATGTAGCCCACATTGGGTGAACCATGTTAAATATGTGTCTCTCATGTGTGTGATGATTTGTGCATTGATTTATTACTACCATTGATGATATTGGTTAATACTGCTTTGGAAAGTTATTACAACTGATAATATTGGATGCTCTTGATTTTGAAAAAGTAAAAGTTTTATCTTATATTGTTCACCCCCTCTCAGTATAAGCTTGTGTTCTTCAATTGGTATCAGAGTGGGATCCTTAAAAAAGTCTAACAACTTGAAGGAAGATCTTACAAGAACACACAATGGCCACTAAAATGATAGAGGTTGCTCCTATGATTGAAATCAATAAAAGAGACTCAAAATTGGATGACTTAGAGAAGGAATTTACTACTACTCTAGTTAAATTGGAGGTTCAAGTACAAAAGGATGAAGAAACAAAGATAAGGTTTCTACAAGATCTCAATGACCTAAAGGTTAAAGTTGAAGAGGCAAGAAGAATTGAAGAAGTAATGATTGAGAAATTAAAGGCAAAAGAGTTGGAATGTGAAAAATTGGAAAATGAGGTTGTCTCTTTGAGAAAGGAAGTCGAAAAGTCTAAAAGGAAGTCACAACAAGATATAAGGTTACAAAAGGAAGAATCAAGCTCAACAGGGATATCAAAGAAAGCAACTGATGATGGACCCATGACCTATGTTGATAAACTAAAAAGGAGTAAAAACATCAAGGAGGAAGAGAGCAAAGAATCATCATGGACAAAAGTCAATTACAAAAATAGACCATATCATCCAAGGAAATCAAATAGGTTTCAATACTTCTTCCATGGTTATTGTTTCTCATGTAATAAATATGGTCATAAAGCTATGCATTGCATGATCAGTATGAAAAATGATGTTAGAAATTTCAATTCATTTGCACCTCTCATGGATAACAACATCATATGCTACAAATGCAATAATTTTGGGCACAAGGCCAAATGGTGTAAAATAGTGTTTCCTGAATCAAGAAAAAAGGAGGATCAGAAGGTTCAAAAGAATACAACCTCAAAAGTTTGGAAAAGGAAAGAGGAACAAGAAAAGGAGAATTCAATGTTGGTACAAACAACTCTTCATGCACAAGATAAGGGAAATCAGTGGTATGTTGATAGTGGTTGTTCAAGTCATATGACAGGTGACAAAAGTAAATTTCTTTCACTTAAAGAAATCAATGGAGGATCAGTAAAATTTGGTGATAATGCTTCAACAAAAATTGTTGGAAAAGGGACTTTGAGTTTAGATAATGGAAAATCAAAGATAGAAAATGTATTGTATGTTAAGGGATTGAAGCACAATTTACTAAGTGTAAGTCAACTTTGTGATCAAGGGCACACAATCACCTTTCACCCAAATGGATGTGAGATCAGGAAATCCAAGATAGGAAAGCTTATTGTAGATGCCAGTAGAACTACAAATAATCTCTACATGTTGAGTGAAATTAAAGGAGAAAAATATTTTTTATCACAAGAGGATGAGAGTTGGTTATGGCATAGAAGAATGGGTCATCTGAACTTTGACAACATAGTGAAAATAAGCAACAAACAGGTAGTCAAATATTTACCTAGGATAAAAATACCCCAAAGCATAATTTGTGCACAATGTCAGCATGGTAAGCAAACAAGAACAAGTTTCAAGTCAAAAGAATTTTCTTCATCCAAACCATTGAAACTAGTTCACACTGATTTATGTGGTCCTACAAGGACAAAGAGTTTACAAGGTGAAATTTACTTCATGCTATTTATAGATGATTTCTCCATAATGACTTGGGTGGCATTCTTAAAAGAAAATTCAGAAGCTTTTGAGAAGTTTCAGGCATTCAAGGTTTTAGTAGAAAATAAAATAGGTAAAAATATCAAGTGTCTAAGATCAGATAGAGGAGGAGAATTCACTTCAAGTGAATTCATAGAATTCTATGAACAACATGGAATCAAAAGAGAATACTCAGTAGTAAGGACTCCACAACAAAATAGAGTAGTTGAAAGAAAAAATAGAACTATTGAGAATATGACCAGAGCTATGCTAAGTGAGTCTAAGATTTTAGATGGTTTTTGGAGAGAGGTAATTCATACAACTATCTATATCATCAATAGATCTCAAGTAAGAGTAAATCATCACAAAACCCCATATGAGATTTGGAAGGGAAGACCAACTACTATGAAGTATTTCAGAGTTTTTGGAAGCAAATGCTACATTAGATGAGAAGAGAAAAATTTGGGCAAGTTTGATTCAAGGTACGATGAGGGTATCTTCCTTAGCTATTCCACTAAGAGCAAAGCCTATAAATGCTATAATAAAAGGACACATACAATTATGGAAAGTACAAATGTAACAGTTGATGAACAAATAGGGTCAAGAGAACCAACTCAAGAAATTGTATATCAAGAAGAAGAAAGTTGCCAAGAAGAAGTAGGTGAAGAATCAGAAGAAGATGAAACACAAAGAACACCACCTAAGACACCATCCAGGTATGTGCAAAAGAATCATCCAAGAGATCTGATTATTAGGAATCCAGATGAAATACAAACAAGGAGGAAGATAATAGGAACAGGTGAACATGCAAATATTTCTTTGCTATCTAAAATTGAGCCCAAGGATTTCAATGAGGCTAGAGAAGATAAATATTGGGTCAAGGCAATGGATGAAGAGTTGGATCAAATAGAAAAGAGTGAGACTTGGGAACTTGTCCCATGACCAAAATACAAGAATGTAATTGGCACCAAATGGGTTTACATGAATAAGTTAAATGAATATGGTCAGGTAGTCAGAAGAAAAGCAAGACTGGTATGCAAAGGCTATGCACAGGTTGAAGGGATTGATTTTGAAGAAAAATTTGCTCTCGTTGCACGTCTTGAGGCCATAAGAATATTTTTGGCATTCTCAAGTTTTAGAAACTTCAAAGTATATCAAATGGATGTAAAGTCAGCTTTTCTCAATGGTTTCTTAGAAGAAGAGGTCTACATTGAGCAACCTGAGGGGTTCAACCTGACAGATAAGCCAGATTATGTATGTAAATTAAATAAGGCTCTTTATGGACTAAAGCAAGCCCCTAGGGCTTGGTATTCAAGGTTGGATAAGTATCTTCAAGAACAGGGTTTCAGAAAAGGAATAGCTGACAGTAATTTATACATAAAAAATGAAGGAAATGACTTGTTGATTGTGGTGGTCTATGTGGATGATATCATTTTTGGAGGTAGTAATGATAAGATGTGTCAAAAATTTGCAAAGTGTATGCAAAATGAATTTGAAATGTCAATGCTTGGTGAGTTGTCCTTCTTTCTTGGATTGCAGATTTCACAATTAGAAAAAGGTATATTTCTCTCACAAACCAAGTATATAAAAGAAATGTTAAAAAAATTAGACTAGAGGATTGCAAACCAGTGAGTACCCCCATGGTTACAGGATGCAAGTTGAGCAAATATGATGAATCTCCTGAGGCAAATCAGACATTGTATAGATCCATGATTGGAAGTTTACTATATGTCACAACTACAAGACCAGATATAATGCAGGTAGTGGGATTAGTGGCAAGATTTCAAGTAGCACCAAAGGAAACACATGTACATGCAATAAAGAGAATTCTTAGGTATCTAAAAGGAACTATGGAATTTGGACTATGGTATCCCAGGGGTAATAATTTCACTCTCACAACATACACAAATGTAGATTGGGCAGGCAGTATTGATGATAGAAAAAGTACGAGTGGAGGAGCATTCTTTCTTGGAAGTTGTTTAGTCTCTTGGCTAAGCAAGAAATAAGCATCAGTATCCTTATCCATAGTAGAGGCAAAGTACATTGCATCAGTTGCTTGTTGTACACAAGTGTTATGGATGAAGTAAACTTTAAAATATTTCAAAATAGAGCATGATCATCCCATCTCCATACTATGTGATAATACAAGTGCCATAAATATCTCAAAAAATCTAGTGATGCATTCAAGGACCAAGCACATTCCAATAAAATATCACTTCTTGAGAGATCATATGGCACAACAATAAGTTAAATTGGAATATGTTACTACAAAGGAACAGATCGCCGACATATTTACCAAGCCACTTCCAAAGGAAAATTTTGAGTATCTCAGAAGAAAATTGGGAGTAATCTTACTCCCACCCCAAAATTGATCACCTCAAGGAGAGGAGGTGGTGAGGGGGCTAAGATAAGAGTCTTATTTTTAGCCCCAAAGGAGCCCTTTGCCATTGATGTCAAAGGGGGAGAGTTTTAGTAAGGGGGAGAGAAATTAGTAAGGGGAGAAAACTTCTCAGGGGGAGCAGATTTGGAATTCAATGGTTGTAAAAGAAATTTTTAGAAAGGGTTGCCATCAATGACAAAGGGGGATATTGTTGGAAATATTAAGTATTTTGGTTGTCATTGATGTCAAAGGCATAATTATCTTCAAGGTTGAAATAATAATGCACAAGGCAAAAGCAAAAATATGTTGATGAGAAAAATTAAAATGGTTATCAAGGCAATATACATCTCCAAGTTATTTTTACTAAGAAAAGGTTATAATATTTAAATGAAAATTTAAATATTACAAAGGAGGCAAAAGTTTCAAAGACAGAATTATTTCCAATACACCAGGGTTTCAAATATATTAACATTATAATATTTTAATATTATAATGCAAAGGTTTCAAAGTTAAAATAAGTGCCAAAGGAAATAATATTCAAATTTATTTGAAGCACAGATGTCAATGCATGAAGGGGAAAGCATATTTAAAGGGGGCAAATTATTTCATTTTCCTAAGGTTGAGACCAAGCAAAAATCGTGAGATCCGCTCGATCGTTCGATTCATTGAGGGTAGAGTAGAAGGAAAGGACAAGCACACGATTTCTAAAGTAGATTCTGAAAGTCAAAATGGGAAGCAATAAGTTTGAAGTCTCATCTGGGTGGCTAGCCCAGATGGTAGGGAGGCCCTGCGCTAGATCGTTGGTAGAGAGGAGATCTCGAGTTTGAAGCACGATAGGGATAATTTTGTTGAAGTTTTGGTTGAGAAAGATATTGCATCATGTGGTAGTTGAAATAGGAGCACATGCATTTTGGTTGTTGTGTGGGAAGCTAGCCCATGCGGTGTCCTATCTTACGCTAGGGCACGTGCCATCTAGATATGGAAGATTTGGATTACGACGGTAGTGTTAGCAAAGGTACAAATTTTTGAATTAAAAATTATTTTGAACGTCTAAGGTATGCACTTTAATTCTTGGTATTAGGGGAGACATAAGGTTTGATTTTTGCATAAATTATTGGGGTCAACATACAACATTATAAATCAGATTTATGTGTGCATTATTAGACAGTGAGTGCATTGAAAATTATTATTTTTACTTTTTTTTTTATTTGTGGAAAACATCTCAGAAGGGATGCCATTTTCAGATAAGACCCAAGGAGGCAGGGGTATCCATTCCGTAAAAAACTCCCAAGACTCAAACTTGGCCTACCACCTTTGACATACTCAAGGAACAAACAAACACACAAAAATATTTAAAAAAATAAAATAAATAAATAACAATAAAAATAATAAAATAAAATAAAAAACATGCTCCTTGAGTGTGTAAAAAATAAAAGCACAACCAAACACACACACAATAAGATAAAAAAAAAAACACAACACGAACCACATAGAAAAAACACAAGAACAACATAAAACACAAACATGAAAAAAACAATAGAACACTACAAAGACATAACAAAAAATAACATGAAAAATAAACACAACCAAAACCTTAAAAAATAAAATAATAAAATAAATAAAATAAAAATAAAAATAAAAAACAACCAACAACATAAAATAAACAAAAACAAAAAACATAGAAAACATTCACACATAAAAACATGAATTAACTCAAACAAACAGAAACACAAGCACAAGAACGACAAAAACACAAGAACAATAACAAAAAACATGAAAAACACAAAACAATAATAACACAAGAACAACAAAAAACAACACAAAGAACACAAAAACAAAGAATACACACCTTAAAAAACTAAACAAAAACACAAAAAAAGAAAAAAGAAAAAAAATTGAACATAACAATGATCTTTCTAGACCAGAATAATTCTAAGGTAAGAATCAACAGAGGAAACAAAATAAATAAAATATTGAGCTAGGGAACTAAAATAACCTGATTGAACCAAAGAGAAGCAAAAAAAAAAAAAGCAAGAAGAAACTAGGTAGCTTAAGAACTGGAGCCATCCAAAGAAATGATAGAAATAAGAGCTTTCCTAATTTGTGAAGCCAACCATCTAGGAGGGTGGCCATAACAAGTAAGAATACCTTTTTCCAAAGCCCAATTAGCTAAAGCATAAGCACTCTTGTTTTTATCTCTGACCACATGATTGTAATCAACTTTCAAAAATCCCATCTGGATTAATTGAATCTTCTCAATAATTATTTTTATTCTCCAATCAACCTTATGATTCTTAGAAGGAGTCTTAAAAATATTAATCATGAGTTGAGAGTCAGACTCAACTAACACATTTTCCCATCCAACCTTAGTAGCCTCTTGAAGGCCTCTGAGGATACCATACCCCTCAACAAGGTTATTGGAAAGAATACCCAAATTCTCAGCAAAAGTAAAAACTAGGGAGACATCTGAAAGTCTACCAATTCCTCCTCCACTAGATTTTCTAGGGTTCCCTCTAGAGGCTTCACCAATATTAAATTTTACAAAATCCTTAGGAGGAGGTTGCCAATTTCTTGTCCTATCCATATTACAAATACTTACATTCCCTTTAAGTTGGTTGCCCTTAGAATATTTAATATTCAATATTTGCATCACTTGATCCCATATTTGGTGGGACTTTTGGGGGTGATTAAGGAGTTGATGGACCGATTCAACTAAGTTGGCTATGGTCTTTTGAAAAATATAGTGAATATCCTTCATATTTTGATTAAAAATTTGGTTGTTCCTTTCATTCTAGATATTCCAAAGAAGAATGGTAGAACCCATCCAAAATAACTGCCTAATAAAATGATAAACACCCTCTTGTTTAGGCCAATCCCTCCAAAGCTATTCAAAAGTAAAAAAATTGGACCATTGTAAGACAAGTAAAGCGGCCATTCCCCTCCATAGCTCAGAGGCTAAAGTACACTCAATAAAAATATGGTTGAGACTTTCTACATTCTCTTCACACATTTCACATCTAAAAGGGCCATGAAAACCACTCTTCATAAGTTGCTCACAAATAAGCACCCTACGATGCAATAAAAGCCAAGTAAAGAACCTCACCTTAGGCCAGAGCTTTTAAGCCCACAACTGAGAAAATATGTCAAAATATTGGTTGGTATTATTATGGCATAAGATAAAATAACCTTGAGCAATTGAATACTCACCCTTAGTAGTGTTGTTCCATCCAAAACAATCTTGTTCATGGGACCAAGAGAGAGATCTCATATGAAGGATGCCTTGGATATCTTGTCTTTGCCTTTTTGGGATTTGAATAGGCCAGTACTAAATAGGGATCCAATATCTACCAACCTTTAAATTTTTTTTTTGGTAAGTAAGAGAATATTTATGATTAACACCGGGTTTTAACTGGTTGACCCAAAACCATTTTACAAAATAGGGTCCACTGACCAATCGGACAAAGGCCAAGCCCCGAAAGTTTAAGCGACAACAAAAAGGGCAAGACCTACTCTTCCAATAGAATACGACCAAACTAAACTATGGAAGCCTAATATTATGGCCATCATAAAAGAAAGATGCAAAATAGAACTAACAAAGACAAAATCCACTTTGAGCCTTCCAATCTAAAATTTTTCATTATCTATCACCATTGAGACTGCATGAGGAAGATTTTCAGTCCACGTGATCAAATTTGCTGCTACAATGCCTTCATTTGCTAGCCTATCAGATGCCATGTTTGCTTCCGGAAGGTTGCAAAATTATGGCCTCGGTCGATCATGAATTAGAGCCCTTGCTTCGTGGATGTAGCATAAAATCTCCAAGGAGCTCTCTTAGTGTTCTTTAGAAGTTTATAATAATAAGAGAATCACCTTCCACCAACCGTTTCCCTGGATAATTCTCTACCACCTTGAGGCTCCTCCAACGCCCTCGCTTCACCCACATTGTTAGTTTGAGCTCCAAGATGTTCAGCAAAGCTACAAGCACCTCACCCTTGTGGTCTCTAAGTAAGCCACCACCCCGCTTCACCCGGGTTGCCCCTAGATGCCCCATCAAATTTACTTAATCCACCCTAGGGGGTGGGGTCCATGAGATCATGGTTCTAGGACGACTTGAGGATGATTGAGGCCTCGGTGAGAGGTAGTTTAATGCTGGCCTAATGAAGCTTCAAAAGGATTTGGAGGTCTATATCTGGGCACTAAACAAGCATTCTCATTAGCATATACTAAAATTTTTGACAGGACAGAGGATGACCGAGAAACCTTATCCAAGAAGGCCCGCGATTACTTTCCAACCATTTTGCCACAAGTAGTGATGAAGGCATCTTCCACTTCCTAAGACGCCTATTCAAAAGGGAGAACCTGGACAAATAAGTCAAATATGGTGAGGATGGACCCAATAAATTGAAACACTTGTAACAAACCTAACAAGATTGAGACAAAAAATTACAATACATAAACAAATGATCAATAGACTCCCACTCAGGCATACAAAGATAACACCTATTAACAATAGTCACACCTCTTTTTATTAAGTTATCCATGGTGAGGGTCTTATTTTGGATGGCCAGCCATGCAAAAACCCAACCTTCAACAATGCTTTTGGGCCAAACTTCCAAGTGAAGGAAAGTAGGTTCATCATTATCAATAAGCATCGGATAGGGCTTGATTCCCCATTGTCCGAAGCTTCCCGGATAGCTCGGTCCTCAAGAATGCCGGAAGGAGTAAAGCTGCTTAATTCATTCTCCATTATTGATGCCCCTGTAGATCATTGTTCATTATTGGCTTCCAACCCTTCTATTGTTTGACAAAGTAATAAATCTGCACTTTGGTCCAAAACTTCAATTGCCAAGCTCTAAGGGTTGAAAGGATGGGGTCTGAGAGGGGATAGCCTTTAACCTTTGTGGTCCCGAATCAATGTTTCTTCCATTTCCCAGGTTCCAACGTAGCCCTTTGCTTAGCAAGTTTTTAGTTTGAAGGTTGTTTCCAAAAATTGTCCCCCGGGAGAAAGAATAACTTAAAATTTAGTTTCTTGCAATACTTTCTTGATTATAGTAATACATTCGCATTTGCATTTGTCGAAGACGCCTGCTTGTTTGGCCGGGAGGGCCATGTTTATATGTTGTATTCTCCTTAGCCCAATACATCCAAACTCCCTTGGTTTGCAAAACCTATCCCAGGACACCAAGTGAAAGCGCTACTTAGATTCAGAACCAGTCCATAGGAACCTCTTCTGGATCTGTTCAATTTTAGTGTAGACACTTGTAGGAGCTTTAAATTACCAATATGGTACCAATATTAATTAGACACTTTTATCCATTTAGCTCGGTGAGCCTCCTTCATCCAAGGCCTCCAATTGGGAAACTGAGTTATCAAAGGCTTGTGACCATCCCAAGAATCTATCCAAAAATTTGCATGTTGACCATTATGAATGATCCAAAATAAATTTTTCTTTATCAAATCCTCACCCGTCTTAAGAACTACTAAAATGGAAGAACCTTTGGTGGGAAGTTGATAGCGAACAAGGTCTTAAGAACTTTTGTTCTCAGCATATTTAGCACAAATATTATTGGCCCAAAGAGCATTGGGGTTATGCAACATCCTCCAATATAATTTAGTAGCTAAAAATTTGTTGTTATTAATAGAAGACCATAATCCTAACCCCCCTTCATTCTTAGGAAGATGTAAAGTGTCCCATTTCACCAAGACCCATTTTCTTTTCTTCTTAGTACCACTCCAAAGGAATCGATGACTGATTTGATCTAGTTCTCAAAGAACAACCTTTAGGATATTCAAATTGGAAGATACATAAATAGGAATAGCTTGAAGGAATGATTTTATCAAGGTGATTCTACCCCTAGAAGAAAGCCATTTGTTGGTCCACTTTCCAATTTTCTTCTTGGCTTTGTCCAACAACCAATTCCAATCTTTATTTTTGCCTTTGAATATTGATGGGAATACCTAAATAAGTGATCGAAATGGAGGTATTATTATATCTTAATTTATCCAAGGCCATGGATTCTTGTCTGGTAGAGTAGTGAAAGAAAACAACTTTAGATTTGTCTTCATTGATCAACTGCCCAGTAGCCTTAGAAAAATAGCTAATGATTTGCTTAATATTAGAAGCTTCCGTAATTGTAGATTTTCCCTCTTTCTTGTTATAGTACTACCCAAGCATTCAATAATAATTTTGAATAAATAAGGGGATAGCGGGTCACCTTGCCTAATACCTTTGGAAGATGGAAACAAATTAGAAGGCTTGTCATTGATAAGAACTAAGTAAAAAACTAAATAGATACATACCATAATCCAATCCATCCAATCCTTAGAGAAACCAAATTGCCTCAAAACTTTGATAAGGAAGTTCCAATCCACTATGTCATAAGCTTTGGATAAGTCTAACCAAATGAACATGGAAGGAGATTTTTGCATATCCATGGAATGGATGGCTTCTTGAGCAAGAACTATCTCATCTACTACTTGACGCCCTTTCACATAACCCCCTTGCTCAGGGGAAATAATACTATGTAAAAGAGGCTTCAACATTTTTGGCATGATTTTAGTAATGATTTTGAGAAGAACATTACATAAAGTAATAGGTCTAAAATTTAAGATATATCAACCTCTTGAGCTTTTGGAACAAGAGTAATATAAGTTTTATTGATAACCTTAAAATTTTCTTTGGATTTCCTAGCTTCTTCCACCACCTCTAGTAAATCAGCATGAAGGATATCCCAGAACTCTTGGTAGAACTCAATGGGAAAACCATCAGAACCTGGGTTTTCCATTTTTGCATTTTAAAAACTACTTGTTGAATCTCATTGATAGTAACAGGAGCAGTAAAAATAGAGTTCTCATCAGAAGTGACAAGAGAAGGGATTGCTTGAAGAATATTTTGTTAGCTGAGTCAAGAGGAGTAGCAACAAAAATATTGAAAAAGTAATCGACAACAATAGAGTTCATGCCATCCCAAGTATAGAAAACATATCCAGAATATGATTTCAAGGAAGAAATAAAGTTGTGAGATCTTCGAGCTAGAAGAGATTTGTGGAAGAATTTTTTTTTTCAATATCCTTCTTTGAGCCATTGAATTCTAAATTTTTGCTCCCATAAGAGTTTTTTTTTTTTTCATTCTTCTAACTAAGTTGTGAGATTAATTTCATCTACACTTCTATTCTCTGTGAGGCCATATAAATGGATTTTCTTATTCAAATTTTCAAGTTGAGCAATAACTTCATGTTTTTTTTATGAACATCCCCAAACTCCTTCCAGTTCTAAGTCTTGATTTTGGATTTAATGTATTGTAGTATTTTGGCAAAATAGAACATCTTAGTCCCATGCCTAGGCTTACCTTCCTTCCACCATTGTTGCACATGAGGTCTAAAGGAATTTTCTCTGAGCCACATTAATTGAAAATTAAAAGGAGATAAAGTCACATTAGTTTTCCACATTTCCACCATGACTGGCCATTGATCCGAACCAACATTGTTAAGAGTTTTCACTTTAGGAATGTGACCATGGATTAAGAAATTTTTAGAGGGCAAAAATCTATCCAATCTCTCCATTATACAAGATAAGCCTTTCCTTCTATTAGACCAAGTCATAAGGCCATTATCTGCTTGGATGTCCACAAGATGGAGGTTTGTAATATATTCGCTCATGAGGTCAGTGATTTTGTCCAAATTTCTATTGCCCCCTATTTTCTCATCCAGAGAGAGGATGGTATTGAAATATCCTCCGCTCAGTATCCAAGCTTCAAGAAAATGAGAGATAATATGAGTGATATCCTTCCATTTCCTTATTTTTTCTTCCAAATAAGTTGGAGCATAAATGGTAATGTCGAGCATAATTTGGTTGGAATGTCTACTTTGAATAGCTATAGCCAACATACCCCAACTTCCAACCATATGGTGAATAACTACCTCTTTTGGGTCCCAAAGACAAGCAATGCCACTAGAAGTCCCTTGGGAACTGAGGGAAACCACTTTTCTAGCTAGCCAAATTTTACTGGCAATTGAGTCCATATCCTCCATTGACATCTTCGTTTCTTGAATGAAAAAAATATGTGGATGATTTATCTGAATCATTCTTCTCATTTCATTTCATTTTGAAAGACTCCCTTTGAGTCATCTAATACTCCAAGTGATGATATTCATTAATACCAGGGATAAAAAAGTTGGGAAGGGCATTAATATTATCTTTCTCTACAAGATTTTCACCTTCTTTTACCATATGATATTGATTGGTCTTGCGACCTGCTTTTTGATTAGAATCCATCTTCAGTTTTTTTCCCTATTTCTTGAATTACTCCAATTGAATCTGAGATGGCTTCTAACCTTGAAGAATGCTCGTACACAACTAAAATTTTACTAGAGGGTTCAACAAAGTCTATATTGGGACCTATATTATTTGAAGTTTTTACATTTAAAATATTGTTTTTCTTGTGTAAATTTTCTCCTCTTTTTTTGTTGGAAACCTTTGATTTGTTGGTTTGTATCTGAGTTCTTCCCTTCATATTTAAATTGTGTTTCTAAGATTTTTGTTTCCATTATTTCCTCTTCCTCACTTGGGACATCATTTGTGGAAAGGATTTCAAACATATTAGCAGATGACTTTGATTGATCCTTCATAAATGGTTTTTTTTTTAGTGTTCTTCTTCTTAGGCATTTGGAAACCTATTGAGTTTATATCTTCTTTCTTTTGATCAGGAATTTTATTTGGGCAAGCACTAGCCAAATGACCATATTCATGGCAAATTATACAATGAAAAAGAATGTTCTCATAGTCCACTACTTGATCCCAAGTGTCTTCCCCAAATTGTAATGTGATCTTTTTAGGTAGGGGTTTGTCAAAATCCATTAAAACACAAATTCGAGCATAAATAATATGTTCAAAATTTTGAGTACAATCAGTAGTCATCATAAAAGTTTTTAAAGAGTTTCCAATGGAAGAAAAAATAGTAGGATTCCAAAATTAAATAGGGAGGCCAAAGAGTCTAACCCACACGGGATCTATAAAAGGTATCTCTTCTTCGTCTTTAAATTTAGTATGCCAGGGCTTCATGAAAAGCCTTGCCCTTCCAAAAAACCAAGGACCCCCTTGAAAAGTTTTCTCTCTATCTTCATTATTAGAAAATAAAACAAGAAAATAACCATTTGGATAAATAGAGATTTGTAACTCACCTTTGGTTTTCTAGATTATTGTAGCCCAAATTTTGAAATAAGATAGGCTCAGATGAAAACCCACGAACTGAAAATTAGTCCTCATTTTTCCAAATCTTCAATGCTAGTCTGAATGTTACCCATATCAAGCTTAACAATAGGAGTTCTATCAGCTGCTTTAAGACATCCTAACTCCATTTTCCTGGGATCAATCTTAGGAATTCTTAGAGGTTTATGGGAAGCCCTAAGATTGATATTAGCATTGGGTTGAGGTTGTCCACCATGGAGGGCATCCCTAAAATTCATTTTTGGGGCTGAGTCTTCAAAATTCTTACCCTTGTCAGGGGTTTTCATAGAAGAATTATTTTGTGGGTGCACCTTAGCACTAGATTCACTTGAGATCTGAGCCATTTTTTGATAAAATTCTTGAAACTTATTTTGTGATCTCTTTAATCCTTTCCCTAGATGTCGTGGAAAGGTATGGTTTTCACTATTCTTTTGTGCAACAAATTAGAAGCCATTGTCACTCAAGTTCACAACATGATCTATTGAAAGATAGATTTCTAACCCATATTAGATCCCCTACACCATATCCTGCTAAAATATTGAGCATAAAACACAAAAATATTGGCTGCTAGGTCCTGAAGGCCCTAAAAACTAACCTCTAGAGTTGCTTGCACTCAACCCAGATGAAACCCTCGCACAACTGCTTTCCAAAAATCTTGTTCACACATAGGGATGCACTAGGATATATGTTGCTCCAAATGATCTAAAAATTTGTGGATATGTTCTAGGGTTTTTCAGGCATCTACCCTCATAATTTTAGCTCAATACGAGTCGGGATGAGTGAGATATGTCCGAAACAATTTTTATAATTTGGGCAGTCCTACGAAAAACATCCCTCCTCAATCTAGATCCATCGGTACAAATGTAAATATTAGAATCCAAAATTATTATTTTTACTAGGAGGTATAAGGTGTATGAAGTTCATTTAAAAGTTGTAATTTGTGCCTTGGGTCATTAAGTGTGTTGGTAATTATTTTATGAAAGTAAGGAGGTATAAGGTGTATATAGATGATTTAAATGTTGTAATTTTTTCTTTGAGTTATTAAGTGCTATAAGAAAAATTGTGGTGTGGTGAAAATTATTTCTTTCAAAAATAGGAGTTATAAGGTGTTATTGTGGTTTGATTTTTTGTTGTAATTTTTGTATGATGAAAAGAAAGTTTGAGGGGTTTTGATAATTGTTAATGCCCTATTTTTAGAGAACAAAGGGAGAGTCATTGAGCATAATTTTTAGATTCCATTGTGCATATTGTTTTGAGAAGAAATTTAATGTTGATGGTTTGAAAGAGAAATGTACTAACCAGTTTTGAAGTGGCACTTTGAAAAGGAAATTATTTTGAGACAGGATTTTGAGGGTACATCTTCATAAAAGCAAGTTAAGAGGTATGGTGACATTATTCCTTCTTTAAGGTGTTTGGTTGAGCAAATATTTTTGAATCATAAGGTGGAGAAATAAGGATTATATATGTGCATTGTTGGAAATATTTGTGTCAGTGTTTGAGAATAAATTGTGCAACATTGTTTGAATTAATTTGTGAAGCATTTGTGCATTGGTTTGTATAACATTGAATGCGAATGAGCAAGTGTAGAAACCATTTTTATGAAGCAAATTTATGTACTAGCTTTTATTGATATTGAGATAAATTTATAAAGGTTATAGGGTAGTTTTATGAAGCAATTTGTGCATTGGCCTTTAGTGATATTTGGAAAGAACATATTGTGAAATTATATTGCCTATCATTTTCTATGTTTTCTTGAACAAGAATTCAGGGTAGAATATGTCTGAATTACTTTGATCAAAGGATGGATCATGATCAAGATTTGAGTATGTGGTAGAGCAGTTTTGAGCATGTGTCAGAGTAGAGTTGAGTAGAGATAAGTGAGAATATTTGAAAAATTCTTGGAAAAATACTTTGAAGAACACAAGCTTATACTGAGAGGGGGGGTGAACAATATAAGAGCAATTTTTACTTTTCTTTTCAAATCAATATTATGTAGTGTATAGATAGCAGTATCAATAGCAGTAATCAAAGCAATGCACAAAACACCATACATAATAGAGACACATATTTAACGTGGTTCACCCAAATATGGCTACCTCCACAAAGAAAATATTTCTCAAATGATCTCTTGGGAATCCTTCCCAATTACAATGTTTATGGACCTCTGTCCAAAGGAGATGTTGATCCCCTAAATCTGGTTTGTGGATCTCTATCCATAGGAGAACTCTTTCTCCTCTACTCTAGTTGGTGATCCTCTAGAAGACACTGCCTCCACTACACTGATTGGTGGATCTCTCTCCACTTGAAGACTCTTATCCTCACTCAGAAGACCTATCCTCAATGTCCTGGCTGATGGATCTCTATCAAATGGAGATTTTGTCCTCTCTACTATGTCACATCCAAAGCTCTGTCTCAATGCTATACTAAATACAGTCCAGTCGGTCTAGCATAGATCTACTCAACTCTTGCACTAAACATAGTCCAGTCGGTCTAGCACAAGTCCACTCAAATTTGCACTAAACATAGTCCAATCGATCTAGCACAAATCTTCTCAATATCTCTCTTTGGTCTGGCACAAACCTATCCTCAAATATGCACCAAACTCTACTCTCAAATCTATACACTCTCAAATCTATACTAAACATAGTCTAGTTGGTCTAGCACAAATCTATCTTCAATCTCTATCCTCAAGCCTTAACTCAAGGCTTGACTCAACTCTACTAGATCTGCCCCAAACCTTAACTCAAGGTCTGAAAAAATCAATCAACTATGCTCTCAAGTCTTCTCAAATACTTATCTCAAATATGCTTTGCAAGCTTCCACAAAATCTCACACCAATATGTCCATAAGTCCTCTCTAGAACTTGCTCAAATATGCTCTACAAGTCCTCTCTAGAACTTGTTCAAATCTATTCAACAGGTCCACACATAACCTATCCAAATATGCTCAATAGGTCCACATAGAATCTACTCAAATATGCTCAACAGGTCCACACAAAACCTACTCAAATCTGCTCAACAAGCTCACACAGAACTTGTCCAAATATGCTCAACAAGCTCACACATAACTTGTCCAAATATGCTCAAAAGCTCACACATAACTTGTCCAAATCTTCTCAACAAGCTCACGTAGAACTTGTCCAAATTTGATCAACAAGCTCACACAAAACTTTTCCAATCTCATAGAAACATAAAGATAATTGTTAGAGACTCAATATGTTCTATACTCAATGCTCAATTATTTTCTCAACTCAAATCAATCTCATAGAAGCATAAAGAGAATTTTTAGAGACTCGATATGTTCTATTCTCAAAACTCAATCACTTTCTCAAATAAATCTCATAGAATCATAAAGAGAATTGTTAGAGACTCAATATGTTCTATTCTCAAAGCTCAATCTCAAATCAAATCAGAATATAGTATAGTTTGTTTTATGGAACTTGATCAATCACTTCGTACATCCACTTGACTAGGTTTAATCAACTCTACTCAACCAATCTCTTCAAGAAACAACTCTTTCTTTCAAACCCTAGTCCAAGCATGTAAACACCAACTCAAAATATTTCCAACAATGCTCAACAACAAATCTCACATAACAATGATACTCATGTTCTTTTCAAACTCAAGTCTAAGTCCTTTGCATAACAACTCACTTCAACAACAATGCTCATAAAACATTCTTCATATAACAATGATACTCATGTTCTTTTCAAACCTAACTCAGGTTCTTCACATAACCAATGGCTTCAACAACAATGCTAATAAGACAAGGTTTTTAATCACAACTCTTAATTTAGAAAACCTTGAAGCATTAACTCAACCACTTTTGAAAAGGAAACCCTAATCAAATCATTTTCACTCCAAACTTAATTTTCAAGACAACAATAAATCAACTCAATCAAGAAGGAATTTGCCCATACCTTTTGTTTGACAAGTAGTTGGTCTCACAAATATGCCACACTCACAATTACTTCTTTGCCAATCTCAATAAGGGTTAGAGGATAATTTTATTCAACAAAACATATCACAAAAATAATATCAAAATTACACCTTATCACTCCAACTTGATTAGTAATCAATATCCTCACAATAATCACAAAAACCCTTAATTCAAAATAACATACTACCCACAAAGTCTTAATCTTCTAATATTCCACAATAGCAATTTAAGACTTTTAAAAATAAAAACAAAATTCTCCTTATAACTCCTAAAGGTAATTCTCAACTACCACAACTTTATTACAAAGCAACCTTTCCAAACTCAACCACTAAACAACCTTATACCTCCAACTTAGGCATTTAATTAAAATTAAAATCAAAATATTACCTTTGCCTTTGGAGGGAATCGAACCCTCAATGTTGCCCCCTATGAGCGCCTTAACCATGGCCAAAGTCACCACACGAGCCAAGCACTCGTTGATATTAATGAAGCACCACGTGCTTCTTAATCTCCACTCTCTCCTTCCACCTTGGCAAAAGAACATGCACCGTAGGTGCTTCACTCAACACACCTCACGATGCACCCATCATGATTCAAACACGAACTCCCTTGCAAGCCAGCGCTTTTGTGCTTTCCAAAATGCCACTAGACCACATTGTCTTATGCAAATTTAAAAATCGAAGCTTCCTCCCTTCAACACTTTGCTGTCATGTTTTTTGCATACACTCACGAGCTCTTACTTTCGTAGGCCAATATCTTTACTTTAGAGCAAGGATAATAAATTTAAACTTTAGGCATAGTATTTATATGCTTCCTCCATTACTTTGAAAACATCGGTGCTTTCCTTGTTGTTTTCTATGATGTCGGTGGAGATCATAAAGGCTTTGAATGCCTTTGGTCTTAAACCCAACCTTTGGGTTTATTAAGATATCTTTAGACTTTATAAAACCCACTCTTTGCATTATAAAATATTATAATAAAAATTATAAATATTTTATTTGGGTTTTCACCATGGCACATTTAATATTATAATAACCATTATTATAATATTATACCTTTGATAAAGTACCTTTAATATTTATTTATAAAATTTAAATTCTCACTGAATTTAAATAATTTATAAAATAAATATTATAACTCCTTTTTAACTTTTGTCTTTTGCATTGTTTCACTTGATCTTTGGCCTTCTTCCTGGATATCAAATAACCATTTTATCCCCTTTGTTTCCTACTGAAATATTTGGTATTAATGATGACTTCATCTGGTGACATCAATGACAACTTTGACTTAGGGACTCAAAATGTCCAACAATCTCCCCCTTTGTCATTGATGGCAACCCATACTCTTCTTACCAAAATCTGACCTTTCTTTTTATTCTGCTCTCCCTGGGACATTGCTCCCCCTGGCTCAATGCTCTCTCAAATATCAAATATCTCCCCATTACACAAATCTCTCCCCCTTTGACATCAATGGAAAAGGGTCACCTTTGGGGCTCGGGGCTAAGAATGAGCCTCTTAGCTTAGCCCCTCCCCCACCTCCTCATGAGGTGGTTAATTCTGGGGTGGGAGTATTTCTACTCCCTAAAAGCACTATTATTTACCTTTATTTTTTTCCCTTATTTTCTAAGTTTCCTGAATCCTCTAACTATTTCTATCCAAGTCATCATCCCTGTTCCTGTCATCATTCCTATTCCTATTCTTGTTCTTGTTCACATCTAGGTTCCTATTCTTGTTCTCATCTATGTTCTTCATCCATGTTCCTGTTCTTGTTCCTGTTCATGTTCATGTTCATGTTCCTATTCATGTTCCTGTTCCTGTTCATACCTATTTCTGGAATGTCTGCTCTACACCACTTTGTTGTGTGACCATTATTATTGCACTTATAACACTTAATGATATTATTCCTTGGAGGTGCAAATGTCTTAGGATTTTTCCTAGTGAAGTCATATCCTCTTCTTTCATGAACCCTGCAATTCATTGCCTTGTGACCAAACTGATTACATGAGTAGCAATACCCATGGAAAAGTTATCCATTCCCATATTCCTATATTTCATGTGTCCTGCATTGTGAAGCCATGTGCCCAAACCTGTGACATGAAAAACATCTTCCATTGAAGCTTCCCTATTTTGACCTCATTGGTCTCCTATTCTGATTGTTGTTCCATTTGTATCTTCTCTGTGCATTGTTCCTATATTTGTTGAACTCTCTATTGTCCAACTCTTCCTCTGATGTCTAAATTTATTTTACACTATCTTCTTCTGAAGTATCTTCATCTGAAGTTTCCTCTTCAGAACTTGAAGTTGACTCTCCTTCCTGTTTCTTTTGAGTTTGTTCAAAACCAAGACCTGTTTTATTTGTTGACCTTCTTTGTACCTTGACTATCTTATCCATAATATTTGAGCTATTTTTGAATCCTTTCATCTTGATCTTGGAGTCCTCTAAATATTCTTTTAGTAGTGCCACTTCTTTTGCTAACTTCTCACATTCCAAGATCTTTGCTTCTAACTTATCTTTGAACCTTTTTGCCTTAGCCTTTGATTTTTCTAAATCCTCTATGAGCAATCTTCTCTCTTCATCACATTCTTGAAACTGAATTTCAAGTTTAGAGTGTTTCTTTCTTACCTTCTTTACCGTGTCAAGGGCATAGATAAGTTCTCCCTTGAGATCATAACCATTCTCTACTGAATAATCCTCTATTTGTTTACCTTTGTCCACATCATTAATTTCTTTTGGCTTATCTTCTATAGGATCACTTACTTCTTCTTCTAAATCCATTAGAATATTTTCATCTGGTCCTTCAAGTGCATTCTCATATTCATCATCACTGAAACTATAACCATCCCTTGTACAATCATCTTCAAGATGTCCAAAGTTACCACATCTAAAACATTTGAGAATAACTAGAGTCTTTTTCTTAACTGGTTCTTTTTCTTCAATCATAAATAGGACTTCATCTCTATCATTGTCTAAAGAACTAGCATCACTATCATTTGAGTACTTACTTGCATTGTCCACATAGTAGCTCCTCTTTTGTCTTTGGAAGAACTTCCTTCCTTGTATGCTTTGTCCATCCTTGATTTTATTTTGGTGCCTGTGTATTTTGATTCCCTGTACCCGTGATCCTATTTTTCTTCACCATTGTTGTTCTTTGGCTCTTTACAATCTATTGCAAAATTTCCATACTTTCCAAAATTGAAACACTTAACATATCTTAGATCTATGGGTCTTCTGGAACCTTTATATCTTCTACCATAATTTGCTTCTTCATCATTGGATAACTCACTGCTTTATTTTGACTTATTACCCTTTATCTTCTTGTTCACTTTGAAATTAGCCTCTTTCAGAGGGATAGGATATTTTTTTCTTATCTCAAAAGTTGTAAGCATGCCAAGTAAAGAATTTATTGTCATACTATCACTATCAATTGATGTTTCTATAGTAGAGACATTTTCACTGTACCTTTTTGGAAGATTTATCAAGATCTTATCACAAGCATCAAATTCATCGACCTTCATTCCAAGACCTCTCATCTCATGTACAAGTTCATCAATGTTATTGAGATAGTCAAGTTCATGTAAAATATTCTTCATATAACAATGATACTCATGTTCTTTTCAAACCTAACTCAGGTTCTTCACATAACCAATGGATTCAACAACAATGCTAATAAGACAAGGTTTTTAATCACAACTCTTCATTCAGAAAACCTTGAAGCATTAACTCAACCACTTTTGAAAAGGAAACCGTAATCAAATCCTTTTCCCTCCAAACTTAATTTTCAAGACATCAATAAATCAACTCAATCAAGAAGGAATTTACCCATACCTTTTGTTTGACAAGTAGTTGGTCTCACAAATCTGCCATACTCACAATTACTTCTTTGCCAATCTCAATAAGGGTTAGAGGATAATTTTCTTCAACAAAAATATCATAAAAATAATATTAAAATTACACCTTATCACTCCAACTTGATTAGTAATCAATATCCTCACAATAATCACAAAAACCCTTAATTCAAAATAACATACTACCCACAAATTCTTAATCTTCAAATATTCCACAATAGTAATTTAAGACTTCAAAAAAATAAAAACAGAATTCTCCTTATAACTCCTAAAGGTAATTCTCAACTACCACAACTTTATTACAAAGCAACCTTTCCAAACTCAACCACTAAACAACCTTATACCTCTAACTTAGGCATTTAATTAAAATAAAAATAAAAATATTACCTTATCCTTTGGAGGGAATTGAACCCTCAATGTTGCCTCCTATGAGCACCTTAACCATGGCCAAAGTCATCACATGAGCCAAGCGCTCGTTGAGATTAATGAAGCACCATGTGCTTCTTAATCTCCACTCTCTCCTTCTGCCTTGGCAAAAGAACGTGCGTCGTAGGCGCTTCACTCAACACACCTCACGATGCACCCATCATGATTCGAACATGAAATTCCTTGCAAGCTAGCACTTTTGCACTTTCTAAAATGCCACTAGACCACGTTGTATTATGCAACATCAAAAATCAAAGCTTTCTCCTTTCAACACTTTGTTGTCATGTTTTTCACATACACTCATGAGCTCTTACTTTCGTAGGCCAATCTCTTTACTTTAGAGCAACGATAATAAATTTAAACTTTAGGCATATCATTTATATGCTTCCTCCATTAATTTGAAAATGTCGTCGCTATCCTTGTTGTTTTCTATGACTTCGGTGGAGATTATAAATGTTTTGAATGCCTTTGGTCTTAAACCCAACCTTTGGGTTTATTAAGATATCTTTAGACTTTATAAAACCCACTCTTTGCATTATAAAATATTATAATAAAAATTATAAATAATTTATTTGGGTTTTCACCATGGCACATTTAATATTATAATAACCATTATTATAATATTATACCTTTGATAAAGTACCTTTAATATTTATTTATAAAATTTAAATTCTCATTGAATTTAAATAATTTATAAAATAAATATTATAACTCCTTTTAACTTCTATCTTTTGCACTGTTTCACTTGATCTTTGGCCTTCTTCTTGGATATCAAATAACCATTTTATCCCCATTGTTTCTTGTTGAAATATTTGGTATTAATGATGACTTCATTTGGTGACATCAATGACAACTTTGACTTAGGGACTCAAAATTTCCAACATACTTGAAACAAGCTCGAGGTAGATTTGAGCAAGTTTTATGAGAAGACTTGAAACATGTTTGAGGTAGATTTGTGCAGGGTTTGTAAGTAGGTTTGAAATAGCTCTATGGGTAGGTTTGAGATAGATTTGTATATTTTTTTGAGAATATTTGAGTAAGCCTTCATGAGAAGGGCTTAGAGTAGATTTGAGCAAAAAGGAGAGGTGTCTCATATGGATAGAGATCCACGAACTTGAGCATAGAGGATTGGTGTCTCCTTTGGATAGAGGTCCATAAACACTGTAATAGGTAATTGGTTCCCAAGATATTTGTTGAGAAAATTTAGAAGTAATATTTTCTCCATGGATGTAGCCCACATTGGGTGAACCAAGTTAAATCTATGTCTCTCACATGTGTTATGATTTGTGCATTGCTTTATTACTACCATTGATGATATTGGTTAATATTGCTTTGGAAAGTTATTACAACTAATAATATTGGATGCTATTTATTTTGAAAAAGTAAAATTTTTATCTTATACTGTTCACACCCTCTTAGTATAAGATTATGTTCTTCAGTACAACTTTATGACCATATTTGTTACATGAAAAAAAATAAACATGGAAGAAATATTTAATCCTGTTTGATTGCCTTGGATGAAATGGTTGCATGGTTCTTTCATTTTTGTTCCTGTGATTTACTTTTGTCCATGATGATTCTTTGTTGTCTTCCTCCTTCAATACATCAGAATAGATCATGAACTCTTTTATAATTACTTTATTTTATGCCTTTGTTCCTTTTGAGTTTGACTTCTCTTTCTGTTTCTCTAACCTTATATTTTGCTGCAACTTATCCTTAGAATTTTTTACTTCCTTTCTTAGAGAGACAAATTCATGTTCCAAATTATCATATTCTAATTATTTTACCTTTAATTTCTCAATGATAACTTCTTCAAATTTTTTTGTCTCTTCAACCTTCACTTTTATGTCTATGAGATCTTGTAGAAGCTTTGTCTTTGTTTCCTCATCCTCTTGAACTTGAGCCTTCAATCCTGAATTCTTCTTTCTAACCATTTTCAATTATCCAAGAGCAAAAATAAGTTCCTCCTCTATGTTAACCATGGTTTCTTCTTCATTTTTAGGATCTCTCTTGTTGATTTCAACCATAGGAGCATCTTCTATCACTTCAGTAGCTAGGTGTGTTCTTGTAAGATATTCCTTCAAGCTATTGGGCTTTCATGAAGGAACCCGCTTTGATACCAATTGAAGAACACATGATTATATTGATAGGGGGTTGTAAACAATATAAGATAAAACTTTTCACTTTTCAATCCAAATGCAATATTATCTAATATTAGCATTTGCAATAATGAAATAATGCACAAACCACCACACACATAAGATACACAAATTTAACGTGGTTCACCCAATGTGGGCTACATCCATGGAGAAATGTTTATTATAAATATTCTTAAAATATTTCTTGGGAATCATTCCCTATTACAATATTTCTAGACCCCAATCCATAGGAGATACCAATCCCCTCAACTCTGGTTTATGACCTCTATCCATAGGATACACTAATCCCCTCTGCTATGGTTCATGGAGCTCTATCCACAGGAGACACCAATACCCTATGCTATGGTTCATGGACCTATATCCATAGGAGACACCAATCGCCTCTGCACTCATTTGCTCCAAAACCTACTTATAACTCTACTCCAAAACTTGCTCATAACTCTGCATAAACCTACTCACAAATTTGCATAAAACTTCTCACAAATCTGCTTCCAAACCTACTCATAATCTAGCTCATATATTTCCCAAAACTTGCATACAAATAGTGCTCATATCTTTCCCAAAATTAATTTCTTCAACTAAAGCAATTCAGACATATTCTACCCATAATTATTTTTCTTTCATGAACATATAGAAAATTATATGTACTAAAAAATTCCCAATATGTTCTTTACATTATGTCTCTTCTACATGTCTCACAAAATATATTTCTTGTCTAGCATTGGCTAACTTTACTCTCTATATTTACCTTTTTATTTCCAATGACCATGCAATAGATGTAAATACATAAATTAAATGGCCTCTAAATTTTCACAAAAATATTATCAATTTATTTTAACATATCTCACATAAAATTTCCTTTTTGCCTTTTTACAACTTCAATCTTAAAATACTTCCAGTTTACCTTATTACTATTTTTGTAAATAGTCACACACGGTAAAGCTTTTGAAAACAAAATATCTACTTATGCCTCCCACTCTATAAAGTCAACAATAATATCACAAAAGAAATTATCTCTTTATACCTTATTGGATGCCAATGTCAAAGTGAAACTTCCTCTTTCAAAATATTTATTGCCACTTATTACAAAAGGAAATTCATGCATGAGACTCGAACTTGGGTCTCTCTACTCCAAACCTTATCAACGCAAAGCAAGCCACTCAAAATACACTATCCATTGAGTAGAATACTTTACCACCTACGATATAAAGTGCCTTCTTTAATGTAAATAATCGTACATTATTATAACTATGTTGTCCTTCTTTAATGTAAAGTGCCTTTCCAAACTTGTTTTCGAACATAAAACAAAACCATACCTTGAAAATGTAATTAGCTCCTCAACTTGATCAATGCAGTTCATGGTGGCTTTATCTTTAGCTTTGCTAATACATTAGGTAAAAGATAGTTGTAAATATCTTCTTTCACTTTCTTGATTGCTCACCACCATAACAAGATTCATTCAGATTAACACCCACTATATTTTTCTTCTTTTACCACATGCGATGCAACGTAATATTTTCCTTCAATTGTTTGTGCTATCCTCACTAGCCGATGCTTTCAAAACTCACTTTCCTTAGCATTTTGACTATCCAATTCACTTATGCGCTAGATAATCAGGTACTTCATTTCCTATATTCAAAAAATTTTATATTTCTTTCGATGTCCAATAAATTTTACTTCAATATGTGCTTTGTCATCTCAATTATTCTCTCCTTAGACACAAGTATTTTTCAAAAACGATAGCAAGAATCTCTCATAAAGATAGTGAAGGCTTTGACAAACGATGATGAAAAAACACAATGAATGGCAACAAACTCACTCTCTCAAAAGGATAATGAATGATAGTGAACTCACTCTCTCGAAGGGGCAACAAACAGTAGCGACCTCACTATCTCAAAGGGGCAATGAACAACATCAAAGAATTTATCATCAAAAAGTCATTTGTAGCATGAAATTCAATCTGATATTTATACTCTTTCATGTGGAGCCCTAAGAGGTTGGCCCATATTTATTTGTTTCAAAAAATTTATAATACCTCCATGAACGTTGGTGCCAATTTAATTTTCAAGAAAATTTGGGTTATAATATTTAAATTAAATACTATAACATTCTTTTAAAACTTCAAATATTTAAATCGTATGTCCCAATATTTATCCTTATTTAAAAACCTTTGCCCTTCTTTTTAATTTTTTTTGTCCCAAGCCTTTAACCTTCTCTTTATAATATTTAAATATTATAATCCTTTACTTTGAGATATACCTTACCTTGAATAATTTTCCATCTTTGCTTTTCCCAACCTTGTAAACTTCTTATCCTTGAAGAATATTTCTACCTTGAATACCATGCACCCTTTGACATCAATGACAGCTCAATATTTCCAACATATAAAAGTTCCAGCCAAGGATAGAAGAATTTTCAAGAGCTTACATGGTCATAAATTCAAAATGACAACAAATAAGTCTTGATGGATG
This sequence comes from Wollemia nobilis, assembly GCA_028583015.1. Taxonomy (NCBI): domain Eukaryota; kingdom Viridiplantae; phylum Streptophyta; class Pinopsida; order Araucariales; family Araucariaceae; genus Wollemia; species Wollemia nobilis. Next base: position 118,424 of record JAQPPZ010003372.1, on the reverse strand, counting down.
CAAGAAGAATGAATATTCTAAAGGTTGGAAGTTAAGAATTTTTTGAAGGAGAAATGAGAAGAAAAGTTTTGAAAAGTTTGAACATGATTCACAAGAAAATTCTAAGGGTGAATGAAATAAACGTTTCAATAAATAGACATAAAAAATGTCTAACAAAAGGATAAGGAGAAATATTTTTCTAACCACCTAATGAAGGTTCAACCCCACCTCAAAATTTTATAAAATTTTGGCGTAGGAAGATGAGGAAATTTTTTAACAACCACTTAATAGCTTGCATCACCTTGAAATATAAAAATAACTAATTAAAGAACAAAAGTGATTCGAGAAGTAGGATATAATGAAAAAAGTTAATAAAAGGAAGAAGGTTTAGATTGTAATAAATCAATAGTAGTGCACAAGCTCCCAAAAGGGTAAATATTTTGAACTAATGAGCCATTATTGAGAAAAGTTAATGATCACCTATCGACATTAATTGGTCTTGGTAATCCAAGGAGGGTGGGTGGCCTATTAAATATAGAAGGATGGTAGTTGCAATCCTAAATATGACAACATTTATTGCACAAGGTACTTCTAATTAGCTTTTAGGATTCCTAGGGTGGTAAGTGAACATCTCGTAGCTTAGAATTTATTATTCCAAATCTAGATATTTCAAAGGGTTAAAAGTTATGTAAGAATGACCAAATCAAGGGAGTAGTAGGGAAGTTTTATCAAATACTCGTACAATTTTTGAAGGAAAAATATCCCTATTTTTTCTATAAGTAGTAGTTGTTTAGACATTGTAAGGCATCAATGAGTTGATTTTTCAAGATAGGGGCTTTGCATGTAACTTCACTTTCATTTTTTTCTATATAATAGTCTAGACCCAAACCTTAGGTAATTTTGTTTTTTTTTTAAACCCTCACTTTTGGCATGATTTGTAATATTCATTTATATATGAGTATATGAAAAAGTTGTGGCTCTAGAATTTTGACCCAAAAAAAAACAAAAATGATACCTCCAAAGCCTTTGAAATTTTGAAAAATTACACCTACAAAAAAAAATAGGTTTTCACATGTTATGTGAGTGGTTGAGGGGGTGTCAATTGGACATTTATTGGAGAATTTACCATCAAAAAAAGTGGTACCACTTGTCACTATTTGGAATAGGGGACTACCAACTAGGTGTTAATTATGTAGGTCATTGGGTAGTGTATCAATGAATCATATTATGCCACTTATTATGCTTTGATTCATTTTGTAACCTATGAACCAAACTATGCCACTTATTATTATCCAGTTCACTTTGAAATGTATGCATTGCTATGTTTGTTTTTGACTATGTGTATGATCATTAGGTTTGATGAGATAGCAAAATATGATTTGTGAAAACCCTTTTATATCTATCATATTATATTATACCTACAATATTGGTTTCTAACTTGTCAAATCATACATGTCATTATATTACATGTCAACAAGTGTCATGTCAATATTTGTTAGTAAAAATGCATGACATTATCATTTACCATGTCATCATGTAGTGCCATATCATCAAGGTATGCTATGCTATTTACACATACATCATCAAGGTATTTTTTAATACCATAATTTTGTACTAAAAATATGGACAATTAAGGTTCTAACCTATGAATTCCAAGTCCCAATATCTTAAGATAGAATACCCTAGCCACGTTGGCATGGGCGCATTTTGAACATAATAGTACTCACATTCAAAAAAATACTATTATTTATTTAATATTCTACCATCCTCCTTTTGCATGCATGTTCATGTGACACAAGAACATTTCATGATGTTTGTTTTTGTGTATGTACTAGAGGAATTGGTAACTGGTTACAATTTTCATCACCTCATCATGGGTATGAATCCTACTTCTTGCTGCCACTATAACCTCTAGTTCCACCAAGTAATTTTTTAATGTATTCAATAATGCTAGCACAACATGACATTTGGTTATACAAATACATATGTCAGAATGTTGTTAGGGTGCTCCATGTTGTGTTGTTTGTGTACCCCTAGACAAAATATTCTCTTGAATATTCTAATTGAGAAAACTAAAAAAATCACAAAATGCAGAAAAACAATGAAAATATTTTAAAAAAATAAGTACTTGGAGGTGAAATATAGACTAGTACTAAACTAAGACCCCCTTAAAATTTTATCTAAAATTGTTATTATTTTTTCATATCTATCATGGTTTTCCCCACACAATATTTTTATTAAACACAATCAATTAGGACATTCTCTCATGCTAATATAGAAAAAATCGTTTCAGACCATATTAGCAACTTTGTTATTGAGAAAATAGACTCATTAGATTTTTAATCATAAGAACTTACAATGCTTTTATAGCACTCCAATCAGTTTGAAATCTCTACTATTATGGAGATTTTACTTGCTCTACTATGTTTAGAAACACTCTAAACAATTCCCTATATGCTCACAATAAAACTGATTTCCTCTCAAATAGTAAATTTGGTGCAACAATATTTAAATAAATTTTAAATATTTAGAACCTATATACTTTAGGGAAGATACTCTAAAGTATGCTCTAGAGTCCAACATTCTCCCCCTTAAAGTTGAGAGGACTGACTAGACAATATCTCAGCTTTATATACTGAGCTTTCACAACTCCTTTGGTGAAGATGTCTGCTACATTGTCCAAAGTGTTGCAATATTGTAGCTCAATCACCTATTTCTCTACCATGTCTCAAATGAAGTGATACTTCATGTCAAAGTGATTTGACCTGTTGTGGTGGATAGGATTATGTGCCAATTGGATGGCACTCATATTGTCATAATACAATCTTGTAGGATCACTTTGTTTCTCTCCAATTTCTTCAAGGATTTTTCTCAACCATAAAGCTTGAGTGCTAGTATTTATATACTCAGCCTTAGTAGATGACAATGCTACAACAATCTCCTTTTTGGAACTCCATGTAATTTGTCCTGACTCAAGACTAAAAAAATTCCCTGAAGTAGATTTTCTATCATCTATATTGCTGCCCCAATCACTATCACTAAAACCAACTAATTTTACAGAATTACATTTGTGGTAATGGATCCCAAAATCCAATGTACCCTTTACATATCTCAAAATTCTCTTAGTTTCTTGAAAATGAAGTTCATATGGATCAGCCATATACCTTGAAATAAGAGAAACAACATACTGAATATCCGGCCTTGTTTTGGTGAGGAACATTAGACTCCCAACCATGCTCTTGTGAGTTGTCATGTCAACTTTTGGTGCTCCATCATCTGTTCTCAATTGGATCCCATGACCCGTTGGAGTTGCAACATGATTGCATTGCTCCATAGAAAATTTCCTGATCATATCTTGAGCATATTTGTGTTGACATATGAATATCCCTTTATCTGTTTGATGTACCTCCATGCCTAGGAAGTAATGAATTAAACCTAGATCTTTCATTTCAAATTCTTGCATCATGGAGTATTTGAACTCCTCATTCATCTTAGCACTACTAACCATGAATATTATATCATCCACATATAAGCATACAATGAGAATGTCTTTACCTTGTTTCATGTAGTAGAGGGTAGGTTCACTTTTACTCCTAGTGAATCCATACCTTTGAAATTATCCATAAATGCATGAGTACCATGCCCTTGGTGCTTGCTTGAGGCCATACAATGCTTTCTTTAATTTGTATACAATGTTCTCCTTACCTTGTTCTTCAAATCCTTGAGGTTGTTGTACAAAAACCTCTTCATTCAAGTACCCATTGAGAAAGGCACTTTTAACATCCATGTGCTGAATTTTCCACCCTTTGTGTGCAGCCAAAGAAAGTACTAATCTGATTGTCTCCTGTCTAGCAACAGAAGCAAATGTCTCCTCATAGTCAATATCATACTTCTGAGTGAACCCTTTTGCTACAAGTCTTGCCTTGTGTATTTCAATGCTTTCATAAAAATTGAATTTGGTCTTGTAGACCCATTTACATCCAACACATTTCTTGCCCTTAGGAAGCTTCACTAGTTCCCAAGTATCATTATTTTTTATAGAGGTCATTTCCTCTTTCATGGCTTGTTGCCATACATCAAAATTACATACTTTTTCATAACTAGACGGTTCTATCTCAACACGTCATTAAATCATAATTTACAACATCACCCTTAGGTTCTTGAGAATCATCATCACCATACATATGCAATTTTTCAAGTCTTTTCAAAATTGCATTCATTTCACTAGATTGACTTCTAGTGTATCTTTTATGGAAATTCTTATCCAAAATTTGAAAATATGGATGATGTTGAAGTGTTATTTTACCTCTTTATGGATAATAAATATCCATTGGTGAAGAACTTACTAATATTTATGGAGAAGGGCTTGGAGTAGCATTTGTTGTACTTGAATTATTACTCATACTTGGGCTTGGAGGACTTCCTTTTCTATTTTTGGGCTGCACTTGCTACACTTGATGCACTTGAGAGGAACTTGCATCATGATATCCATCATCAAAAAACATTTTTGATGACCCCATTCTTCCCCTTCATCAAAAATTACATCCCTGGAGAGTACAATTTTATGTGTTTTGGGATTGTAGAGCCTATATGCTTTGGAAGACTCACAATATCCAACAAAAATACATGCTTGACTTTTGGGGTCAAGTTTCTTTCTTTTTTCATCAGGAATGTGGGCATATGCAAGACAACCAAAAACCTTAAAGTGTTTTACATTTGGATTTTTGTCATACCATCCTTCATAAGGAGTAATCCCATCTAAACTAGAAGTAGGACTCCTATTCAAAATGTAATAACTAGTTCTAACAGCATCAGCCCAATACATGTTACTTGGATGCTTAGTTTGTAGCATTGATCTAGCCATTTATACTATAGTGTGGTTCTTTCTTTCAGCCACACCATTTTTTTGTGGGGTGTAGGTAGTTGTGAATTACCTTTTTATTCCACAATATTTACAATATTTTAGAAATGCATTTGAATAATACTCTCTTCCTCTACCATTCATAAGAATTTTTACAACAAACTCACTTTGATTATCTACATTATTTTTGAAATCTATGAAACAATCAAAAGCTTCCTCTTTAGTTTTCAAAAAATAAATCCAACACATCTTAGAGAAATCATCATTGAAAGTGATAAAGTAAGAGTTATTACCAATGCTTTTGGTTTGCATTGGACCACAAATATTCGAATGTGCCAATTGTAGTGGATGGCTTGCTCTCCATGCTTTTCCCTTTGGAAACTTTGATCTTAAGTGCTTTTCCAAAGCACATGCTTCACACACCTCCTTGTGTTCTTCAACTCTTGGAAGTCCACTTACCATAGCTTGAGAAGTCAACAACTTCAAGCTTGTAAAATTAAGATGACCAAATATCATGTGCCAAAGCACACTTGGATTAGAAATAACTACACTAGCAAGTTGAGCACCTCCTTGTTCCCCAAACTTAAGAGGAAACAACCTATTCTTTGTCATAGGTACTTATGTAATAACTCTATTACAATTTTTTTTATCAAAAATGACACATTTTACTTCATCAAAAACAAGCCTATAGTTCTTCTCCATCATTTGTCCAACACTAAGCAAGTTATGTTGGATTTTTGTGGTGTAATAGATGTCATTTACCTTCTTGGTGCTTTCTTTTGTTGGAACCTCCATGGATCTAATACCTTCAACTTGTAGTGCCTTTTCATCTCCCAATTTGATCTTTGATTTTTAGGAGGAATCCATTGTAGCAAAGAGCTCCTCTTTACCACTCATGTGATTGGAACAACCAGTATCCAAAATCCAAGTTTCATTAAGATTTTGATCTAATTTTCCATAGGTGAGGAACATATTTGAAGAAGCTCCTTCCTCTTCTCCATAGTTTCTATATACCTATACCATCTTGAGAAGTCTTGGACCTACAATATCTAGCAAAGTGACCAACCTTGCCACAATTGTAACAAGATATCTTTGATTTATCACCTCCTCTTCCTTGATTGCCATCTCTTGATCTACCTCATCCTCTTCCTTTTCCTCTCATTTTGCCAATTAATTTTACTTGTCCTTGTACTCTTCCTTGTGCATTATCACCTTCTTTGGATGAGAATTCTTTCTCATCACCTCCATAGCTTGTAGATGTAGCACCCTACAATCTTTCTTCATGAGACATCAAAGAACCAATTAGAGCATCAAAATTTAGATTAGAAAAATATTTAGACTCTTAAATAATGATAGCAATATGGTTCCATTTATGAAGAAATGTTCTCAACACTTTCTTCACCACTACTTCAGTTTTGATGTCTTCTCCAAGGGTTTGCATTTTATTTACAATGGATTTCACTCTCACACAATAATCTCCCACTCTTTCATCATCTTGCATCTTGAGATTCTCAAAATATCTTTTCAAGTTTTGAAGACTCACTTGCTTCAATTGATTTCTCCCTTGATAGCTATCTTTCAAGGTTGTCCATGCTTCTAGGGCTATTGAACAAGAAGCAATCCTTGGAAAGGTGCTTTTCTCCAAAGCTGCTTGGAGATGGTAGAGAGCAAATGAGTTTTTCTTTTGGGTATCTTTTTTATTGGTTTTATCAGCTACAATCAAGGTGGTCCAATATGTAGGTTCATTGTAGCCTTCTTCTAAAATATCCCATAAACCCTTACCTATGAGTAAGTTCCTCATCTTGATGGACCAATACTCGTAATATAACCCATTAAATTCAGGAATGGGAAGATTATTATTGGAAACCATTGATGCTAATAAAAAAAAACTTTGGAATAATGTAGACAGATTCTAATACAATTTTTTTACAATAAATAATAGCAAAAAATCTTCTTTTACTCAATTGACTCAACCTGTTAAGTCAATCTCTCAAAATTAACCTCTAATTGCAAAAATACATGCTTCTTTTTATTTACCAAAGTCTCAAGCACAAAATTTATCATAAATCGGCCAATAATGATTGAAATAAACTTAAATTTTTCTTGTTTACTTCTGATATGCATATAAGAAAATCCACTAAATTTTAGAAGCAAATTCACACAAATGAGAAATATGTGATCAATTTACTTTTTCCCTTTCTAGATCTTAGAGTGTTTTTGAGACAACCTCAATATTTTTCACATAAATCAATCCATACAGCTACAAAATTTCTAAAAATTAAACTCTGTATTCTTGAGACAATAATATGAAAACCCTCTAAATTTTAGAATAAAATTCACAAAGGTTAAAAATATGTGATCATTTGCTGTTTCCATTTTTATCACAGTTCTGGATCTAAGATTTTTGAAGGAACAATCAATATTCACATAAATAAATCAATAAAGATCCAAATAACTTGAAATTTTTTCTGAATTATTATTTTATCTAAATAACATTTCTCCCAATATTTGAGAAGCAAATACCCTGTACTCCACCTTATACAACCATTTTATTGAAAAACTCAAAAAGCTAATAAAATAAGAAAAGTAGCTCCAAATCACCTAAAATTTTGATTGCATCCTCTTGATACAATTATATAACAACCCTAAAAATTTCATAAGAAAATATCTCGGGATGCATGAGATATTAATGATTTAATAGAGCTCTTCCTTGCAACTATGTTGAGTGTTGGCCACTTGAGTTTCTCTAACAAAGTGTGTGCTTTAGATCTCTTCACGCCACTCTCCATAGGTTTTGATCCGTATGATCAAACCTATTCTGATACCAAAATGAGAAAATAGACTCATGATATTTTTAATCAAAATAACTTAAAATGCTTTTATAGCACTCAAATCAGTTTGAAATATCTACTATTATGGATATCTTACTTGCTCCTACTATGTTTAGAAACACTCTAAACAATTCCCTATATGCTCTCACAACAAAAATGATTTCCTCTCAAATAGTGAAGTTGGTGCAACAATATTTAAATTAATTTTAAATATTTAGAACCTATATACTTTAGGGAAGATACTCTAAAGTATGCTCTAGAGTCCAACAGTTATGTGGCCCAAAGGTCTTTGACATACATGAAAATCTACCTACAAGTTCACTAGCATTTAGGATATATTGGAAGATATTCAACATCTTCTTTTAAACTTACTTAAAGGTCATGTATATTGTCCTATCATCTATGATACTATAAAATATAAAATGGTAGGAGAGAAAAGTAAATGGAATTTATTTGAAAAATACATAAAAGACAAATGAGGTGTGCAAAAAATCTCAAAAATTCCAATCCTAGAACTAGGATATCCATCAAGTAAAAATTGAAAAGATTATAATAGATTGATTTTCAAGAGAGGAACAAAGAACCTCTGAGTGAATTTTTATCCTATAGCAATTGTATTAAATATATTGAGATGCTCATGATCTATGTCCACCTAGGGTTTTATAAAAAAAACCCTCTTCCATGAACAATCTGCATCTCATTTCTCCAAAAATTGTTTACCTCAAGAGACACTATCAAAGTTAATTTTACAAACATAAGCAATCAAGTAAAGGTGATTTATACCTACTCTAGTACAGTGTTATATTTTAAAGTATTTTCTAAAGAATAAATAAAATCAACATGTTACCCATAATAATTGAAAATTAATGTATAGAAGGCAATCACACAATATAAATATGTATCCATAGATATCAAAATATATCACTAAAGGAAAATATAAAACACTCCAATCAATGAGAAATTTTTATTACTTTGGACTTCATGGACTCTCGGTACAAATATTACCTTTTGTTAGGATTAATTACATATTTACATGACCCTCATGGGTTTTTTATGGTCACACCAATACCAAAAATCAAACACAGTTTCTCATTACAATGGGCAAAAAATAGCCCATGGTTTACAATACCACTTAGTACAAGAAAATACATGAGCAACTTATGGATTTGTGTATACATGGAAGCAAGTTTTTTTGATGTAAATCCAAACCTGCAAAAAAATGGGATACAAGTGTAAATCTCATACTAGTGTAATACATACAAAGTGTATAACACTTCCCAACATGAAATAAAAAGCTAAAATATATTGTTGGAAAGTGTTGTACACTTTGCATGTATTACACCAGTATGATATTTACACTCATACCTCAATTTTTGTAAGTTTAGATTTACCTCAAAAAAAATGCATCCATGTATACACAAATCCATGTGTTGCTCATGTTTTTTCTACACCTAGTGGTATTGTAAAATCATAGGCTATTTTTTACCCTATGTAATGAGAAATTGTGTCTATATTTTGGTATTTGTGTGACCATAAAAAACCAATGAGGGTCATGTAAAGATGTAATGTAATCCTAGTAGAAGATGATATTTGTATTGAGGGTCCGTGAAGTTCAAAGTAATAAAAGGATTATTTTGGTTAGTATTTTCTCCCGAAGTAAGTGTTTCCCCAAGATAAAATTGTGTGTATTCTATTTCTATGTGTATTTTTGGTGCATTACTCTATTTTTATTATCATTGGTTTAACAATTGGTATCAGAGCTAGGTTTTATTTGTATGGGTTTATTTTAATACCCTACTCAAGTGGGCATGTTGTAACTAACATGCTGAATACAACTAGATTAGATTTCAAAAAAAATAATGGACATAATTTTGAGTTTTGGAAACTCAAAATAGATGACCTTATGACAGAAAGAGATCGATGGGCAATGATTTTTGGAATGGTTTTAGATATACCTATAGAGGATTGGATAAATTTAGATATAAAGGCAAGAAGTACTATTCAAATTTATCTTTTGGACTTGATTTTAAATGTTTTGGATGAAGGAACTGTTGAAGGACTATGAAAAACATTGGCTACTTTTTATCAAATGAAATCCCTAACAAACAAATTGTTTTTGTGGAAGAAGCTATATTCATTGTGGATGAGTGATATGATGCCTATGACATATTACTTAAAATTATTTAACATCATGGTAAGTTAGCTAGCCTCTATCGATATTAAAATTTCTAAGGAAGAAAATGCATTATTTTGTTATTATCACTTATCGACTCTCGAGATAATTTGGTTATGGTGATTAGTAGCACTTATTCTAAATTAAAGTTTGATAAAATAGTAGGAGCCTTGTTGTATAAGGATATTAGAAGAAAAAACTTTGTAAAAGACTCAAAGGATGCCCTAGTTGTTTGGGTCATTCTTATGAAAGAAATTAGGATATTAGGTCAAAATATAAATCCAAGTTGTGAAGCAAAAAATCTCGAGGTAAAAAATTCTCAAACAAGCAAGAAAAACTAAGATGCTGACATTATGGGAAAGTTGTCCATATGAAGAAAGATTGCAAATTTTTGAAGAAGGAAAACGACAACAATGATACTCCATTTGAGTAAAAAAATGTAAAAAGTGAAGATGAAAATGTGTATTTGGTCTCTTCAAATACTAGAACAAATCAAGACATTGGGATAATAGATTCAAGTGAATATTTCCATATAACATATCATAGAGAATGGTTTGGTGAATATGAACCCTATAATGGTGATGATGTCTATTTGGGAGACAATACATCATGCAAGATCGTAGGTCATGATAAAGTAAGGGAAATTTTGGAGATGGGAGCATTAAAACCCTCCTTGGTATTATGCACATCCCTAATTTAGCAAGAAGTTTGTTATCTATGAGTAAAATGGCATATGTAGGTGTATAGGTGACTTTCAATAATGATGGCTACAAAATGACTCGAGGGGATTTGGTCTTAACAAAAGGAGAACAAATAGGTACTTTAGATCAACTTAAAGTGACAAAAATAGTGCATGGGTTAAATGCTTCTATTATTGATTATGACAATGCTGATAGAATGGTAGTGTTATGGAATCAAAGGCTTGGACATTTTGGGGAGAAGAGTTTAAAGTATCTTCATGAAAAAAGTATTCTTAAAGGTTTATCTGATTTCTCTTTTTATTTTTGTGGGTATTATGTCTATGGGAAGTAGAAACACATACATTTATTAAGTAGCTCTTCAAGTGCCAAAGAATTGTTAGAGTTAGTACACAATGATATTTTTAGACCTAATCCTCTAACTTCATTGGGTGGATCTACGTCCTATGTATATTTTATTGATAATTTTTCAAGGAAAACATGGATCTATTTTTTGAAGCATAAGTATAAAGTATTTTATAAGTTTAAAGACTTCAAATCAGTTGTGGAGAACTAGAATAGGAAGGTAATTAATTTTTTGAGAACTGATAATGATGGAGAATACTTTTTAAATGATTTTGACGTGTTTTGCAAGCAACATAGAATTCAAATACAAAACATTATTCTTGGTACATGACAACAAAATAGAGTTGTAGAATGGATGTATAGGATGTTTTTAGATTGGGCTACGAGTATGCTTAGTGGTGCAGGGTGTCAGAGCAAAACTTTTTTGTAGAAGTAGTAATGATAACCTAGTACCTGATAAATTGACCCCCTGCATCAACTCTAGATGGAAATATTCTAGAATCAGTTTGAATAGATAAACGTTTCCATCTAAAACACTTCAAAGTTTATGGTTGTGATGCATTTATGCATGCCCTAAAGAAAAATAGATCAAAGTTAGATTATAATTCAAACAAATATATCTTTCTTGGTTATGGAAATGGAATAAAAGGGTATAAAACTATGGGATCCAAATTCTCAAAAGATTGTGTATATTTAAGATGTTGTTGTTGGAAATTTTGAGTAATTGTGTTGTCATTGATGTCAAAAGTTGATGTAATTAATTTTAATTGATGCAAAATATAGTTTGGTATGGCAATAAGATGAGGTTTATAATATGCAAGGCAAAGTTCATATCAATACAAGGAAATTGATAAAAGGTTGAAGGCCCAAATTTAAGCCCATGGTCTAAGGGAAAAAGAATAATATTATAATATTTTAATATTATAATATTTAGGCCAAAAGGACTTATTAAACGGAGGATTGAAATTGCATTGGACAAAGGTCTCGAAAATAATTTAAGTTGACAAAGGACTACAAGAAAAAATTTTATTTAACACCAAGGTTAAATAATATAATAAATAATATTTAACACAAGGTTAAATATTATGTTAAAAATAAAAATTAAGTTTAAATTTTTTGAAGGCACCAAAAATTGAAATTAGAAAAGGTGACAATAAAGGGTGAGTAGATGTCATAGCAAAACCATTGAATGCATATTAAAGGAGGACAAAAATCGTGTTTCGAAGCCTAAGTATATAACAATTGATTTAATAGATTTTTGTGGAGCATAGTGCATTCGTTGAAGGGAAATAGAAGGAAAAGTTAGCGCACATATTTTTTAGCAAGTGACAATGAATATATGGGAAAGCACACATTTTTGGTTTCATCTAGGGCTAGTAGCCCAAGTAGCATGCGGGTCTTGCGTAAGGCGTGGCAGAGGATAGGTCGCAGTTTCAATCCCCATGGTAGTAAATTTTTACGAATTGCTTTGGATAGAAAGGCATAAAGTCCTTTGGCACACATTTTTTTCCAGCTGTGGGGCCAACCCAGATGGCATTCTAGCTTATGCTAGAGCGTGGGTGCCATGAGGTCTAGTATTCGAATCTCGATGGTGGTAGTGGCAGACATGGGTAAGGGTAAATTTTTTGTTTTAATATTGAGGTATGATTATCACTTAATAAGGGAGGCATAAGGTTTTTATTTTTGGTAATTAAAAGTGCTTATTATATAATGGTTTGAATTTGAATGTTTTGAGGACATAATGATATGTTAGAATCTGGTTACGTTTTATAAAGTTGAAATATATATTTTGAAAGAAAGGAGAAATAAGGTGTTTGAAAATAAATTGATGTATGACATGCACTTAGGGGTATTAAATTGTGATATCACATTATAAGTGGATTTTATAAGTAGGACTAATAAGGTATTGCTATGGTTTAATTTGTGTGTGTAATTTTTGATAAAGAGAAATATTAAGAGGGTTTGGTTATGGTAAAAAAATTGTCTTGATATTAAATATTTTTATGAGCAAATTTTGATGAAAGATGTTATGGTTGGTTTGAAAAGTGTTATGATAACTAACCCTTGAAAATGGCATAATAAAGACATAATGAGATAGGTTTTTGAGAGATATCCTTCATCAAAGATGTATGGTTATATCACTCTTCATTTAAGATGTTTGGTTAAAATATTTTAGAATTATAAGGTGGAGATAAAAGGGTTGATTAGTGTGTATTGTTGGAAATATTTGAGTTAGGGTTTGTGAATTGTTTTGTAATCCTTGTAAGAATTGGTTTGAATGTATTGAATGTGGTTGAGCAAGTCTTCTGAGAAGGCTTGAGGGAATATTTGAGCAAGTCTTTTGAGAAGGCTTGAAGGCAGATTTGAGCAAGTCTTATGAGAAGGATTGAAGGCATATTTGAGCAAGTATTTTGAGAAGGATTGAAGGTATATTTGAGAAAGTATTTTGATAAGGATTGAAGGTATATTTGAGAAAGTATTTTGATAAGGATTGAAGGTATATTTGAACATGTGTTAGAGAAGAATAGAGCAGAGATAGTGAGTAGACTAGAGCATAATTATGAGCAGGTTTGAGGTAGACTTGTAAGCAAGTTGAGGTAGCTTTATGAGCATAGTTGTGAGTATATTATGAGTAGAGTTGTGAATAGATTGTGATTAAAGTTATGAGTAGATTTTATCAGAGTTCTCTTATGGATAGATATCCACAAACCAGAGGAGATGGGATAGAGTTCTCCTATGGAAAGAGATCCATAACATAGAGCAGTGGGGACAGAGGCCTCCTATGGATAGATATCCATGAACTTGAGCATAGGGGATTGGTGTCTCCTTTGGATAGAGGTCCATAAGCATTGTAATAGGTATTTGGTACCAAAAATATTCATTGAGAAAATTTATAAGAAATACTTTCTTCGTGGACATAACCCACATTGGGTGAACCACATTAAATCATGTCTCACATGTGTGTGATGATGTGTACATTATTTACTGCTTTGATATTATTTTTGTTATCATTTAGAATGAAAATTAAAATTTTTTATCTTATACTGCTCACCCCCCTCTCAGTATAAGCTTATGTTCTTCAGTTGTTTTTAGAGAGATGATGAGGGCTACATAAGAAGAGTCTTCCAAATAGAAAATTCCTAAAGTTGTTCCCTTTGAGCTTATAGAGGAACATAATTATGATTTGGAAATAGAAGAGGGTATTGATAAAGATGGATATGAGCCTTAGACTCTAGTTCTAAGAAGATCTATCCATGTGAACATAGCACCTGAGAGGTATAGTTCATTCATGTTTCTTTTAGCCTTTGCTTTATCAGTTGATGAAGAAGATATAGGAGCTTTTAAAGAGGTATGTGAATCAAAATAATACAAGTTTTGGAAAAGGACAATGGATGAGTAAATAATAACATTACATAAGAACAAAAATTGAGAGTTGGTGGAGCTACTAACTAGAAGGAATCCTATCAGATACAAATGAGTGTTAAAAAAAATGGAATACTGAAGATAAAGTTAAAATGTTTAAAGAATGACTTGTTGCAAAAGGATACTCTTATGTAGAAGGTATTGATTATGGTAAAATTTTATCTACTTTTAAGTTAACATCTATTAGATTTATTTTATCTTTGGTTGCTACTTATAATTTGGAGCTTGAACAAATGGATATTAAGACTATTTTTCTTCATGGTGACCTTGAAGAAGAAATTTATATGGTGCAACCTAAAGGTTATCAGGTAAAGGAGAAAATGAACATGGTATGAAAGCTAAAAAAACTTTATATGGGCTAAAGTAGTCACCAAGGATGAATAAAAATATTGATACTTACATTTTGAGGCTTGATTTTACAAGTTCTGAAGCAAAAAATTGCACTTATTTCAAGCAAGAAGGTGATAATTTTGTTATTTTTTATTGTATGTTTATGACATGATATAATATGAAAATTATTAACAAAGTAAAGTTTGAACTATCCTCTTAGTTTGAGATGAAGAATCCTAGTGCAATGAATCATATTAACACATGGGGATTAGGAGGAATAGAATTAATAGGAAAATATGACTGAGTAGAAATTTATATATTGATAAAATTTTATATAAATTTAGAATGCAACAGAGTAAGCCTACTAGTACTCCACTTCTAATTGATATAAATATATCTATAAAATAATTTCCAAACATAGACGAAGTGGTAAATAAAATATCTTAGATTCCATATGTGAGTGTTGTTAGGAGTTTGATGTATACCATGGTTTGTACAAGGCTAGATATTACACAAGTAATGGGAGTCATTAGTAGGTACATGTCTAATCATAGAAAGGAACATTGGATGGCTATAAAGAGGATATTTAGATATATGCATGGAACATTAGATTATGCAATCTATTACCAAGGAAATCTAGATAGTAATAAATAAGATAGTTTGCATGGTATGACTGGGCAAGTGATATTGATAAAAAAAAAATCTACTAGTGGATATGTGTTCAATATATTTGGATGTGCTATATGTTGCATGAGTAAAAGACAACCAATTATTGATATTTCAACAATTGAAGCTAAATATGTTACTACTACTTAGGCTTGTAAGGAAGTTGTATGGTTATAGAGACTAGGTTCAAAGATTGGTTTCATACAAAAATTGGTAAAGATAGAGTGTAAAAATCAAAGTAGAATTAACTTAGCAAAGAACCAAGCTTATCATACCAAATTGAAGCATATTGAAGTTAAGTTTCATTTTGTAAGATCCATGATTGCAATAGGAAAGGTGATGTTGGAAAAATTTGATACAACAAAGAATGTTGTAAACACACTGACAAGGCTAGTTACTATTGAGATGTTCTACTTGTGTAGAACTACAATGAGTATGGTTTCCCATTAGATGCAAAATTATGGATCCTAAAAAAGAACTTCTACAAAGTATACAATAAGTGAAATATTGTTGGGAAGTGTTGTACACTTTGCATGTATTACACTAGTATGATATTTACACTCGTACCCCTATTTATGTGGATTTGTATTTACCTAAAAAACATGCACTTGTGAATACATAAATACATGTGTTGCTCATGCTTTTTGTACCGAGTGGTATTGTAAAACTGTGGGTTAATTTTTTTCCATTGTAATGAGAAACTATGTCTAGTTTCTAGTATTGGTATGACCATAAAAAAACCCTTGAGGGTCATGTAAAGATGTAATGTAATCCTGGAAAAAGGTGATATTTGTATTAAGGATCCATGAAGTCCAAAGTAATAAAAGGATTATTTTCATTGGTTTTTTTTTTTAAGTAAGGGTTTCCCTAGGAGAAATCTATTTGTATTCTATTTTTTAGCATGTTTTTAGTGTATTACTCTATTTTTTTAATCATTGTTTTAGCAATTGTTAAAACAATGATAATAAAAATAGAGTAATGTAGATGGAATAAACATAGAATTAGAATACATAGATTTATCCAAGGGAAACCCTTACTTTGAAAAAAAAACCTTAGAAAAAATAATCCTTTAATTACTTTGGACTTCATGGACCCTCAATACAAATATCGCCTTCTACCAATATTACATTACATATTTACATGACCTTCATATTTTTTTTTTATGGTTACACTAATACTAAAAACCACACATATTTTCTCATTATAATGGGTAAAAAACAACCCATGATTTTACAATACCACTTGGTACAAAAACATGAGCAACACATGGACTTGTGTACACATGGGTGCATGTTAATTTGAGGTAAATCTAGATCCACAAAAATTGGGGTATGAGTGTAAATCACATATTAGTGTAATACATGTAATATGTACAACTCTTCCCAAAAATATTCCACTTGTTGTATACTTTGTAGAAGGTCTTATTTAGGGTCCATCATTTGGCATCTAATGGGTAACCATACCCATTATAGTTTTGCACCAGCAAAACTTGTCAATAGTAATTGGCTTTGCTAGTGTGTTTAAAACATTCTTTGTTGTACCATGTTTTTCCAACATCACCTTTCCTATTTCAATCATGAATCTTACAAAATGGAACTTAACATCAATATGCTTCATTATAGCATGATAATTTGGGTTATTTTCTAAGTAAATTTCTCTTTGATTATCACATTTTATATTTACCAATTTTTGTATGAAATCAATCTCTAAACCTAGTATCCATAAACATACAACTTATTTGCAAGCCTAAGTAGCAGCAACATATTTAGCTTCAGTTATCAAAAGAGCAATAATTGGTTGCCTTTTACTCATCCAACTTATAGCACCTCCAAAGTTATTGAACACTGGTAGATTTTTGCTTATCAATATCACCTACCCAATCATCATCAATATAACCATGTAGACTATATTATTTATTACTATCTAGATTTCCTTGGTAACAAATGGAATAATATGATGTGACACATAGATATTTTAATGTCCTATTTACAACCATTCAATGTTCCTTTCCAAGACATGTACCTGATAAAAACATCCACTACTTGTGTAATATCTAACCTTATAAAAACCATGACATACATAAAAATTTGAACAACACTCGCATATGGAACCTAAGATATTTTATTTACCTCTTCTTCTATCTTTGGATGTTGTTCAACAAATAACTTTATACCAACAGGAAGTGGAGTACTAATAGGCTTCACTTGTTGCATTCTAAATTTATGTAAAATTTTGTTAGTATATAAATTCTAACTCAACCATACTTCCCTATTGATTTTATCCCTCCTAATATCCATGCCCAAAATATGACTTTCTGCACCAAAATCCTTCATCTCAATATGAGAGGATAGTTGAGACTTTACTTTGTTAATCATTTTCATATTATTTTCTGCCATCAACATATAATAAACATATAATCAACATACAATGACATAATAACAAAGTTATCACCTTCTTTCTTGAAATAAATGCAATGGTTTATTTTAGACCTTGTAAAACCAAGCCTCAACATGTAAGTATCAAACTTTTTATACCACATCCTTGGTGACTGCTTTAGCCCATATAAAGACTTGTTTAGCTTTCATACCATTTTTTTTCTACTTTACCTGATAACCTTTAAGTTGCACCTTATAAATTTCTTCTTCAAGGTCACCATGAAGAAAAATAGTCTTAACATCCATTTGTTCAAACTCCAAATTATAAGAAACAACCAGAGTTAAAATAAATCTAATAGATGTTATCTTAACAATAGGAGAAAAAAATTCATCATAATCAATACCTTGTACCTGAGAGTATCCTTTTGCAACAAGTCATGTTTTAAAATTTTCAACTTTACCTTCAGTATTTTGTTTCTTTTTTAACACCCATTTGCATCCCACAGGATTCCTTCTAGTTGGTAGCTCCACCAACTCCCAAGTTTTATTTTTATGTAATTATGTTATTTCCTCATCCGTTGCTTTTTTTCTAAAAGTTTTATTCTTTTGATTCACATACCTCTTTTAAAATTCCTAGTTCTTCTTCATCATATGATAAAGCAAAGGATGAAAGAAACATAGATGGACTATACCTCGTAGGTTCTCTACTTAAATGACTAGATATCTAAGGATTGGAGTCTAATGAACATCTCCATCTTGCTTAATACCCTCTTCTATTTACAAATTAGAATTATGTTCCTCTATAAGCTCAAAAGGAACAACTTCAAGAAAGTTTTGTTTGGAAGGATCTTCTTTTATAGCCCTCATCATCTCTCTAAAACATCACCTTGACTATACACAATATTTTGAAAATTTGGATCCCATAGTTTATAGTCTTTTACTCCATTTCCATAGCCAAGAAAAATACATTTGTTTGAATTATAATCTAACTTTGATCTATTTTTCTTTAGGACATGCATATATGCATCACAACCAAAAAATTTGAA
The DNA here is from genome assembly GCA_028583015.1 of Wollemia nobilis. Lineage (NCBI taxonomy): Eukaryota > Viridiplantae > Streptophyta > Pinopsida > Araucariales > Araucariaceae > Wollemia > Wollemia nobilis. The sequence continues at coordinate 99,697 of JAQPPZ010003372.1, read as the reverse complement.
GTGTTTTAGATGAACACGTTTACCTATCCAAACTACTTCTAGAATATTTTGTTCCAGAGATGATGTAGGAGATTGGTTTATCAGGTAATAGATTGTCATTACTACCTTTACCCAAAAATTTTATTCTAATCCTTCACCACTAAGTGTATTTTTTTAACATGGTTAATTAGCATCCTATTCATTTATTTTGCAACGCCATTCTATTGTAGTGTACCTAGAAAAAATTTTATCTCTAAATTCCATATTGTTTGAAAAACACATAAAAATTATTTGAATAATATTCTCCACTATTATTAGTTTTGAATACTTTAATTATCTTCCTAGTTTGGTTCTCCACAAGTGATTTGAACTCTTTAAACTTAGAAAATACTTTAGACTTATGCTTAAAAAAATAGATCCATGTTTTCCTTGAAAAATCATCATTAAAAGATACATAGTACATAGATGCACCCAATGAAGTTATAGGAGTAGGTCCAAAAATATCACTATGTACTAACTCTAAAAATTCTTTTGCCCTTGAAGAACTACTTGAAAATCATATGTATTTTTGCTTCCCATTGACACAATGCTCACAAAAATAAAAAGAGCAACCAAATAAACCCTTAAGCTTACCTTTTTCATGAAGAGACTAAAACTCTTATCTTAAACATTTCCAATCCTTTGATGCCATAGCACTATCATTCTATCAGCATTATCCTGATCAATAATAGAAGCATTCAACCCATGCACTATTTTTGTCACTTGCAATTGATCTAAAGTGCCTATATGTTCTCCTTTTACCAATACCAAAGCCCCTCAAGTCAATTTGCAGCCATAATTATTGAAAGTCACCTATACACCTACATCTACCATTTTACTCACATATAATAGACTTCTTGTAAAATTAGGGATGTGCATGACACCATAGAGGGTTTTATCTACCCATATCCAAACATTGCCCTTACCTTTTCATAACCTATGATATGGCATGATGCATTATCTCCAAAAATGACATCACCACTATTATAGGGTTCATATTCACTAAACCATTCTCTATGAGATATCATAAGGAAATATGCACTTAAATCTATTATCTAGGTGTCTTGATTTGTTCGATATTTGAAAAGACCAAATAAAAATCTCCATATTCACTTGCTATATTTTTTGATTCAGAGGAAGTACCATTGTTTTCTTTTTCCTTCTTAAAAATATGCAATCTTTCTTCATATGGTCAACTTTCCCATAATATCATCATCTTAGTTTTTCTCACTTGCATGAGAATTTTTTGCCTTACGACTTGGATTTATATTTTGACCTAATATCTTGATTTCTTTCACAAGAATCCCCTCAAACGACTAGGGCATAATTCAAGTATTTTATAGAGGTTTTTCTTCTCATCTCCTTAGACAACAAGGCTCCTACCATTTCCTTAAATTTTAACTCAGAATAAAAGCTACTAATCGCCATAAAAAAATTACCCCAAGAGTCTAGGAGTGAGAATAACAAAGTAATACATTTTTATTTCTCAAATATTTTAATGTCTACAAAGGCTAGATGACTTACCATGATGTTAAATGCATTTAAGTGATCTATCATAGACATCCCATCACTCATTCATAGTGAATATAACTTCCTCCATAGAAACAACTTGTTTGTTAGGGATTTCATTTGATACAAAGCATCTAGCCTTTTCCATAGTCGTTCAACAATTTCTTCAACTAAAAAATTCAACAACATAAAGTTTGAAAGACAAAGCCAAATAGTTTTTCTCATTTTTCTATCCATATTTGTCCAATTTTCTACAGGTATTCCTGAAACCATTTTAGAAATTACTACCCACTAATCTCTTTCTACTAGAAGGTCCTCTATTTTGAGTTTCCACAACTCAAAATTGCATCCATTATTTTTTTTGAACTCTAATTTGGTTGTATTTGCCATAGTAGTTGCAAAACTCCCACTTGAACAAGATATAAAAATAAACCCTTACAAGCCAAACTTGGCTCTAATACCAATTGTTAAAATAATGATAATAAAAAATAGAGTAATGTAGACAGAATGAACATAGAAATAAAATATACACATATTTTTCCTTCAAAATTTCTTACTTCGAGAGAAAACCACAACTAAAAATAATTCATTTATTAATTTGGACTTCATGGACCCTTAATACAAATATCGAATTCTTCTAGGATTACATTACATCTTTACATGACCCTCATGGGTTTTCTTTATGGTCACACCCATACCAATAACCACATAGTTTCTCATTACAATGGGCAAAAAACAACCCACAATTTTACATTACCTCTCAGTAAAAAAAACATGATCAACACATGGACTTGTGTATACATGGGTACATGTTTTTTTAGGTAAATCTAGACCCATAAAAATTGGGGTACGAGTGCAAATCTCATACTGGTGTAATCCATGCAAAGTGTACAACACTTCCAAATAAAATTTCTGGTATGAGGGGTATTTATAACTAATTATAAGTTATCTTTAAGTCAATTCTAAGGAACCTACCTTTAGTTTAAATAGTAAAATACAAAGGTTAACATTACAAGGTTTACAAGGGATTATACATACAATACAATACAATACAAAGATGGTCGTAGCCTCAAGTGAAACTTAACCACCACATATTACAACACATATATCTTGAAGTAGCTGATAAAATTGATCTAAAATTTGAAAATCTAGTGAGGTACTTGTTATAATAAAAATAAAGAATCAAGACAATAGTAGAAGATTTCAAATTAAATAAGAAAGCATTCTTATCAAAGGTAAATTTAAAGGAAATAGAGTTTTTAATTAAGACAAATTTAATTCAAATTCATTAACACAAGATAAATCTCATGTACAATTAGCTAAACAATGGATAAAGTGAAATAAAAAATATAAATGGGTATCAAAACTCTAAGCCACATTGATATTATTATGGAAAATTTGGTCATTTATCATGATTATGGATTTAAGAAGAAAGATATTTGTAAATAATCCAAAAACAATAAATAATATTGCAAATCATGAGTTAAGCAATTTTTGTTTAGACTCATGGTATATTGATTATATGTTGGTTAGTATGTGTTACAATAAAGAAAAATTTGAGATAATTACAAAGAACAAGAATATGAGAACTAAAAATGTAATATCGGGTGATGATTCCTCTCATTATTAGAAGATTTAGGAATTATATATATTTTTTTTTTTTTTTTTTTTTTGTCGGCCGCATTAGGGGACCTTGGTTCACACTCGGAACTAGGAATTATATATATGAAATGAACAATGGTGTTCAATTAAGAACATTAAAATATAGTCTATGTTTCTACCAAGAAGGAGAATATTCTTTTAGTAAGCCACATCACACAATAGAACTACAATTTAGAATTTTACAAGCGCAAATATGAAGCAATACGCTTCTATAAATCAATTAAATTAAATAAATTAGCCACTTAAAGAGGGTGAAGTCCTATAACCATTTAGAGAGGGTGGAGTATCTAAGGGGGAGTATTCAAACACAACAATAAAACTTTATTTCCTCTTAATTAAAAAAAAACAAACCTTTGGCTACATATATATATATAGTGGATTCTTGAACTAAATAACGCAATGGATGGAGGAATAAGGGGATAGGAGAAAGAGATAAGAAGGAGAGATAAGGGGATAGGAAGGAGGAATAAGGGAAGGGAATATAGGAGAAGAAATAGGGAAGGAGGAGAGAAAAAACAAAAAAGCCTTGCCGACATTTTCAAGCCCCCATGCACGTTCACACTGGAGCATGACATTTCTTGGCAGCTTTGCATTTGGATGCGTTCACACTGTAACACTCTCCCCCTTAAAGTTGAGAGGACTGACTAGATAGTCTCTCAGATTTATAAATTGAGCTTTAGCCATGCCTTTGGTGAAGATGTCTACAACGTTCTCCAAAGTGCGGCAAAATTTAAGCTCAACAATCTCTTGCTCCACCATGTCTCGAATGAAGTGATACTTCATATCAAAGTGTTTTGTTCTGCTATGGTGGATTGGATTATATGCCAATTTAATGGCACTTATGTTATCATAGTAGATTCTGGTCAGACCACTTTGTTGTTCTCCAATCTCTTCCAACACTTTTCTCAACCATAGGGCTTGAGTACTAGCATATGTGACTGCTATATACTCAGCTTTTGTAGAGGACAATGCTACAATAGTCTAATTTTTGGAACTCCATGTAATTAGTCCTGACCCTAGACTAAAACAATTCCCTAAAGTAGATTTCCTATCATCAATGTTGCTGCCCCAATCACTATCACTGAAGCCTACTAGCTTGATAGTCTTACATTTGTGGTAATGGATTCCAAAATCCCATGTACCTTTTACATATCTGAGAATTATTTTAGCTACTTGCAAATGCAGCTCATATGGATTAGCCATAAATCGTGAGATAAGAGAAACAACATACTGAATGTCAGGTCTTGTGTTGGTGAGAAACATCAAACTCCCAACCATGCTCCTGAAAGTGGTCACGTCAACCTTCGGTGCTCCATCATTTTTGCTCAATTGGATCCCATGTCCAATTGGAGTTGCAACTGCTTTGCAATGCTCCATGGAAAACTTCTTGATCATATCCTGAGCATACTTGTGTTGACAGATGAAGATTCTTATATCTATCTGATGAACTTCCATGCCTAGGAAGTAGTGCATTAAACCCATATCTTTCATCTCAAACTGCTTCATCATGGAGTGTTTGAACTCCATATTCAACTTTTCATTACTACCCATAAATATGAGATCATCCACATATAAGCAAACTATGAGGATGTCTTTCCCTTCCTTTAGGTAGTAGAGAGTGGGTTCATTTTTGCTTCTGGTGAACCCATATTCCTTGAAATAGCCGTCAATGCAAGAGTACCATGCTCTTGGTGCTTGCTTGAGGCCATACAGTGCTTTTTTCAATTTATAAACAAGGTGCTCCTTACCTTGTTCTTGAAAGCCTTGAGGTTGTTCAACATAAACCTCCTATGTCAAATACCCATTGAGAAAGGCACTTTTTACATCCATGTGTTGGATTTTCCATCCTTTATGGGTAGCTAAAGCAAGAACTGTTCTGATTGTCTCCTTTATGGCTACAAGAGCAAATGTCTCCTCATAGTCAATGCCATATTTCTGTGTGAATCCTTTTGCTACCAATATTGCTTTATGTCTTTCAATGCTTCCATCAGCATTGAATTTGGTCTTGAAGACCCATTTACATCCAACACATTTCTTTCCTTTAGGAAGCTCTACCAGCTCCCAAGTATCATTGGTTTTTATAGAGGTCATCTCCTCTTTCATGGCATCCTGCCATATCTTTTGAGTACAAGCCTTCTCATAACTAGAAGGTTCAAGTTGTGCACTAGTCAACAAAGCATAGTTGACTACATCTCCCCGAGGTTCTTGGGAGTCATCATCTCCATACAAATGCATATTTTCAAGTCTTTGCAAAACTGAACTCATTTCACTAGCTTGACTTCTAGTATATCTTCTCTAAAATTTTTTATCCAACATCTGATAAGACGAATGATGTTGGAGTGTTCTCTTACTTCTGGATGGAGAATCAATATCCATCGATGAAGAACTGATTGATCGTTGTGGAGAAGGACTTGGAGAAGTTGTTGATGAACTTGAAGTAGAACATCTACTTGGGCTTGGAGGGGGTGTGTCTTTGCCTTTCTTGGGTGACACCTGCTGAATTTGTGAAGAACCTACATCATGGGACTCATCATCAATAAAAAATCTTGGATGTCCCCATTCTCCCCCTTCATCGAAAATCACATCCCTGGAAAGAACAAACTTTTGGGTCTTCGGATTGTAGAGTCTATAGGCTTTGGTGGACTCACAATACCCTACAAAAATGCATGCTTGACTCTTGGGATCAAGATTCTTTCTCTTCTCATCAGGAATGTGTGCATAAGCCAAAGAACCAAAAACTCTAAAATGTTTGACATTTGGTTTCTTGCCATACCATGCTTGGTAAGGAGTGATCCCCTTCAGACTTGAAGTAGGACTCCTATTCAAAATGTAGACATTGGTTCTAACTGCATCAGCCCAATACATGTTGCTCAGATGCTTTGTTTGAAGCATCGATCTAGCCATTTCTACAATGGTGCAATTTTTCCTCTCTACCACACCATTCTGCTATGGAGTATAGGCAGTGGTGAACTACCTTTTTATCCCATTTTCTTTACAAAATTTCAAAAATTCATTGGAAGAGTATTCTCCTCCTCTGTCTGTTCTGAGATATTTTACATGATATCCACTTTGATTCTCTACATTTGTTTTGAAATCAATGAAGCAATCAAACACTTCATATTTGTGTTTTAGGAAATAAACCCAACACATTCTAGAGAAATCATCTATGAAAAGAAGGAAGTAAGAATTGTTACCAAGACTTTTTGTTTGCATTGGACCACAGATGTTTGAATGCACTAGTTGAAGTGGATAGTTGGCCCTCCATGCTTGTCCTCATGGAAACTTGGCCCTGGTGTGCTTTCCCAAAGCACATCCTTCACAGACCTCCTTGTGATCCTGAATTTTGGGAAGTCTGATCACCATTGCTTGAGAAGTCAACAATTTTAGACTGGGAGAATTTAGGTGACCATATCTCAAGTGCCAAAGCACACTTGAATTTACAATAGCAATATTCGCCAGTTGAGCTCCCCCTAGCTGGCCAAAATTCAAGGGAAATAACCTATTCTTAGTCATTGGTACCTATGTGATGATTCTATTACCATTATTCTTGTCAAATATTACACATTTTCCCTCATCAAAAACAAGTTTGTAATTATTTTCTATCATTTGTCCAACACTAAGCATATTATGTTGGAGTTGAGGGGTGTAATAGATATCATTCACTTGTTTGATGCCTTCTTGTGTTGGAACCTCCATGGCTCCAATGCCTTCAACTAACAATGACTTATCATCTCCCAGCTTGATGCGAGATTTGTAGGTGGAATCAATTGTAGCAAAGAGTTCTTCTTTGCCACTCATATGATTGGAACACCCAGTGTCCAAGATCTAGGTGTCATTCAAATTTTGATCTAATTGGCCATAAGAGAGAAAGAGATTAGATGCCCCTTCCTCTTCACCAAAATGGCCATACTGACTGCTTTGACTACTGCTGCCTTGTGAGGATTTGGACCAATAATCACGAGCAAAGTGACCTAGTTTACCACAATTGAAACAAACCTTCTTTGACTTGTCACTTCCTCTTCCTCGACTTGGATTTCTTCCTCTACTTTTTTGATTGCCTCTATTTTGACTTCCACCTCTGCTAGGAGATCCTCCTCTGTTTGGATTTCCACCTCTTGGGCTGCTCTTGCCTCTGCCTCTTTGTTGACCTCTGCCTTGGCCTCTATCTTGGCCTCTTCCTTATTGAGATGCGAAGGCTTTGTCATCGCCTCCATAGCTGGTTGAAGGAGATTCCTGCAATCTCTCTTCATGTGAAAGTAGAGAACCAATTAAAGCATCAAAGGATAGTGCAAAAAAATCCTTCGATTCTTCAATGATAATTGCAACATGGTTCCACTTTGGAAGAAGTGTTCTTAACACTTTATTCACCATAGTATCTAGCTTGATTTCATCTTCGAGAGTGATCATTTTGTCTACTATTGCTTTGACTCACATGCAGTAGTCACCAACTTTCTCATCTTCTTGCATTATGATATTCTCAAAATATCTTTTCAAAGTTTGAAGTTCGACTTGCTTCACTTGATCACTCCCTTGGAAGCCTTCTTTCAAGGTCTTCCATGCCTCTTGAGCTATTACACAGGATGCTATTCTAGGAAAGATGCTTTTATCTAAGGCTGCTTGCAAATGATACAGGGTAGAGGAATTATTTTTTTGTGCTTCTTTCCTAGCTTTCTTATCAGCAACACTTAATGTGGTCCAGTCAGTAGGGGAGGGTTCTGTGTAACCCTCTTCGACTACATCCCACAAACCCTTACCAATGAGTAAGGTTTTCATTTTTATGGACCAATATTCATAGTCACTTCCATTGAATTATGGAATTGGAAGACTAGTATTTGAGGCCATGGCTACTGATTAGAAATAAACTTTGATTTGTCTAGTACAAGCAATTACAAAGAAAAGCAATTACAAATTCAAATCAAATCTTGCTTTTTCTACTCTCTCACTGATTGCTTGATCTTCTTGTTGTGGATCTTCAAGCATAGGATTCCCAAAGTTGTCGGTGATCGAGTCCTCATCATCGCTGATGAGGATGATTTCAGGGGCAACTAGCTCAACTGGCTCTGGCTCCAATATTTGAAGGGAATCACTATCGCTGGCTGGTTCCTGGGGTGCGATTTCCACTAAATATGACTCCTCCACTCATTGTCCAAATATGTTATCCTCAAAATCTGCCTCGTAACCGAAATCAGGGTGTCTCTGATGTGCTATGACGACGTTCTGTAACTGGCTAAACACAACATGCAGTCCGTATCTCTGAACTCTTTCATCAAACATTTTGGCGTTCTCTCTCAGCAGAAGAGAACACAATGCATGATAACAACCGGTAGATCTGATCATCTACGCATCAATACAAAAAACTCCCTTAGTGCCTCTAAGATTACAATTTTCACTCTTCACGGTTCACAAATTTCACTCCTTTACAACCGCTAAGGCTATTACAAAATAATTTTTTAGACTTGAACGGGGTTCCAAGGGGCATCGCCTTGGCGTCCAAAATTTTTGAAAGTGCTAAACGGGCGCTCCATAGAGCTTCCCGTCACTTTTTTTTGCCTCTCTTTTACAATGATTGCCTCTTAGGCTATTACACAATTTTGCAAGGTTTTTTTTAAGCCCCTTGGGCGATTTTACAATTTGCCTCTAGGACAATAGGATCAACTTTTCTCCTTTGTAAAGTTTACTAAATCCAATTTTAAAGCTATTTTAATAAAATTTTATTTAATAATCAAAAGTTGCTTCAAAAATTAAAATATTTAAAAAGCAATATTTTAATTATTAAATAAATATTAAATAACTTTAAAAAAGAATATTTAAATAAACCTTTAAAAATGAAAATCAAATTTTCATAAAAAATGTAACCTTATTTTTGACTGGTGATGCGAGTCGAACTCGCCATCTGATGGGTCCCGACAGATATTTCTTGCCAACATGCCCGCAATCTGATTTAATACCACCAAGGCACTCACAGTGCCTTATCTCCCAATGTTGGCGACTAAATACCAAAAAATAAAAATAAAAAAACATTGATTTTTTTTACCTCCCATCGGGTTTCGAACCCGAGACCTGACGCTCCACAGGCAACATGTTTAGCCACTCGGGCTACTTTTTCGACATAAAACCAAATGTTGCTAGCTTTGTTTTAACATGCAGGGCCGCTCTTTATTTTTTAAATAAAATTATGCATGAATTATCCCACATTCACTGGGATAAATAGCACGTGAGGGTTTTAATACTCAAGGTCACGAGTATTGAGTCGATTGCCTTCGAGAAATTCTCCTTTCACCTTTTATCATGAATGCATCCAACCTCTCGTTGCCACGTCACCTCCTTTGTAAACATGTCCAATCAAACTCTGCACCACATGTTGCCCTTACTCTGTCTCCATGTCACCAGTGTCTACCATGTGCTACGTGTCGCCCTACTGGCTACGACATTAGCCAATGCGCTACTACCATGTCAACGCCTACACCTCAGCACCTGCGGCCTCAATCTATATGCCACCAGTGTCCTCTAGCTTTCCTTGCCACACGATCGACCCTATCGCTCCATCAACACCTTGGCCTCAAAATCCATGCTCATCAATTTCTCGGGTAGCGTGCTAGCCTGCTCTTCCTCGAACAACCTTACTTCCTGGTGCTCTGATACCAGAATGAGGGGGAGTATTCAAACGCAACAATAAAACTTTATTTCCTCTTAATTAAAAAAAACAAACCTTTGGCTACATATATATATAGTGGATTCTTGAACTAAATAACGCAATGGATGGAGGAATAAGGGGATAGGAGAAAGAGATAATAAGGAGAGATAAGGGGATAGGAAGGAGGAATAAGGGGAGGGAATATAGGAGAAGAAATAGGGAAGGAGGAGAGAAAAAACAAAAAAGCCTTGCCGACATTTTCAAGCCCCCATGCACGTTCACACTGGAGCATGACATTTCTTGGCAGCTTTGCATTTGGATGCGTTCACACTATAACAATATCTTGTTGAATACACAAATGAAAAAAATGATGGATGATAATAAATCAAACATACTTTACTCCTATTTATACATGAATTCGATGAATAATAATTAATTGGAAATATAGTCAACTATGCTATATTAGGGTTGTAACAATATGAGTGGAAACTATCAAGTATTTTCTTTGGGTACATTTGAATAAAATATTTATAAATTTTATGGAAATGGTGGAAATGGTTTGATATCTTATTTGTGTTCATCAAAGCTATTAAACACAAATAATGTTGTCAAATATAGAGCAACTACTTGTAATTCTATACAAATAATATGATTTCTATAATTGTTGGAAATCACAACTAACTAACAATACAATACTAATGCATGAGTGGTTATAATCACTCAATTGATTTTGATCTTATTAGATCATATGATGTAATAAATCCTAAAATTTTACCCTTATTAAATCATGATCTAAACATGGATAGGAATACTAATAATAGTATAAATAACCATATCATAAGCTAGGGCACGCTCAATAGTTCATCAAGTATTCAAAACAAGCAATAGTGAGAATGACCTCATTATGATTCTCTAGTTGTAATAATCTCATTGGAATCTTAACTAAGGATAGAGACAAACCCATCTATCCTTGGTCATACAAACTAATTGGATAGGAACACACACTCTATCCAACATCAAAGTTATAAATATGGACACACTCTATTAATCACAATAATTTTGATCGAGGAGATATGCAACCAATCATAAATAAATGTGGTGTTACCCTCCACTTAATACATCCGACACAATTTTAGTGGATATTATTGCCACACTAAATATCCTCTTGTGAATAGGTACACTCACATCTATTCATAAGGATCAAGCTTAAATCAATTAATAAATATATTCCTCTTCATTGTTCTTGTGGTGAGGGTCTTCATCATGTGTTGCAATATCACATTCTTCATTATTATATTTATTTGCAACCATTCTCTATCTATTTTCAAATTTCCATCTATGAATTCATTGGTTCATTTGATGCAATTCATCAGTATATGGCCTTGTTTCTTTTAGTAAAACCACACATATTGATCCTTGGATGAAGAACCCTTATTATTTTACTTCTTCTTTAAAAACAATACCTTTTCTTTATTAATGAAGTCAATTTTATTAACTCAATTTGCTTTACCAATCAAAGATGAAATTACCTTCCAAAGTGGGATTGATTTTATTCAACGTGAATACAATATTAGCCTAGCTAAAAGGTATGCTATTTAATAAAATGCATTTGACATCATCATTTTCTACATTAGCATTCATTCCATCTAGTTGTCTTGTCAATGAGCGAAACTTATGTGTTGAATGATATCACTTTCCATCATCTTTAGTACACAAGTTTCTACTTAAGCTTCATTTTTGCACTTGATGCTTGTGAACTAAACAATGTATTGAAATAATTCCAAACTTCTTTCATAGTCTTTGAGAGATCTATGTGATGTAGGTATGCATCTAAGATCCCAAGACCAACATAGTTATTGCTCTTTGGTATTTTGTAGTTCAATTGGTTGTCTCTTTAGGGGTTTGTGACTCTACCGTGGTTTCATATGTGACATCCCAAAGATATTTTTCAATTAGAAGCAATTGAATATTGACATGCCCTGCATGGAAATCTCATCTATCAAACTTTTAAATCATCATTTTCTTGTTCATAAATATTGAGAGAATATAGGATTATTTCCCCTAAATAAAAAATAATCTATAAAGGTTTTTGATACCATTGATAATGCACCTTTACAACTCTTCAAACTATCTTGACTTAATACGATCAAGACTAAAAAAATAAATTTGACTTTAACACTCTTTATGTTATCTCAACATATTAATTTTAAATCCTCCAACTCATAACACTAAACAAAAATTAACTTAATGACCATCCTAGTAAATACCTTAAAAAACGATTAAAAAATAATCTTTGAACATATCTAAACAAAAAGGAAATATACTAACTTCTAGATAACTAATTTGAACAAATTAAAAATGTAATACAATAATAATATAAGGTGAATACTTAGATTGATTTTTTGTTGGGTTGTACTCCCCTAATCTCATCCTTCTTGAGTCACAGACCTTTAGGTAGAAAGGTTTTAAATCATTTTAAAATGTGCTATCATTCTCAAAGAGGAGTCAAATGATCTAATGATGTTATTTTTGGTGTTGAAGGCATACATTGGCACATGGTTGCAAAAGTTGAAGAAGGATATTACTGCTCTTCTAATTCATTGTGTTGTGCCTCTCAAAATTTACACTTTTTATAATTGAAATATTTATTTAGTTGGACGGAGGTGGTTTGGATGTCATCATGAATATATTTTTGTGGCATCTCAAGTAGTTTTTGTAGTGTTGGTGCAATGCCTTGAGAACTCCATGATATGGTCAACCTTAGAAATGCTATGAAAACTCCTACTGTGAACCTCAACATGGGCCAGAGTGACCTATCGCATGGGTACAATAAAATCAACAACCAAAATAGATCATCATTCAAAATATCATCCATGTCATAATCACACACCACCAAATGCTAAGATGACACCAACAACTCTTAGAAAAACTCTACATTTCTCAACCATGCTAGAGTACAAGGTGACAAAAAAATACCCCTTCGTGCTCAACCTATGTCGATTGTCAGTGTGGGAATGTATAGATCGAACGTAGCATTTGTGTATATCAATGATGGCATAGGACCTTGGCTATAGCTAATATCTTCCATGGAGTTGAATGCAAATAAGTAAGGAGAACAATATGACGGTGGACTTCAATAATAATCACACAACGAAGACAAAGGTCATGTAAAATTAAGATTTTTTCATTATAAGGCTAGCGTGTTGTTTAACGGAGTGCTTTGGATCCCTTTGTGTCAAAGCAATAGGAAGGCCTCTTGCTCTTCCTCACAAAAATGTTGAGACCCAATATCATTGATGGCTCTTCCTTAGATATCCTACTCTAATATCATTGATGGAAAATAATTTAATATCTTATTTGCATTAATCAAAACTATTTAAATACAAATAATGTTACCCAATATAAAACAATTATATATAATACAATATAAAATATATAATTTTCATAATTAATAAAAATCACAACTAACTAACAATACAAGAATCATGAATAATTTACCACTCAACTAATTTTAATCTTGTCAAAAAAATCCCTTCCGTCGAGACGTCTGTGACCCGTCAACATTCCATCCGTCGAGACGTCTGTGACCCGTCTGGACAAGTAGTCCACCTTTTCATTGACCCGCATAGCAAGGGCTATACGCAAAAGCTGAAGTCCTATCGGTTGGGTGAGAATCAATAACTTGTCCGAAATTATAAATTTAAGAATCTTGATTAAAAACCTAAAAACATATTAGCAAATCAAATCGTTTTTGAGTTATATAGGAGAGTTGACTACCATATTTTTTAAGTAATTGGCAGCAAATTAAATAATTATCAAATAGTCAAATTTGAGATAACTGTTTGTTTACAAACATTGGAAAAATGGTCAAGTCTAGAAGTGCAAGAAATTTCGACATGATAAATGAATATTCGAAGGGGAACTTGAACAGGTAAGAATTCATTAAATGTAGTAAGTTGTTTTAAAGTTAACATAAACTGAATAAATTTTAAATGATATTAAAACTATAATGATAAATGTAATATTAGTATTTCAAGTTTTTTTAAATAATTTATCAACTATATCAGCTTCCCACTTTTAAGATTTAATGTATTACAATATAAACTTTTGGGTATATGAGTATCTTTGAGTTAAGATATTTAAAAAGAAATTATGAAACATGTCAAAATTGATGAATTTGGAATAATTAAAAAAACTATTTAAAAAAATATGTTATATTATATCAATAAAATATTTAAATATAATATATTTTAGTAAAATTTTGAATTAGGATAAAGGATAAAGTAGTATTTAGCATTTTTGAGGTCATAGGCTAAAATAAAACGAACTTAAGAAATATGCACCAAAATGAGAAATGAAGCATGGATTTTATTACTTGTTGGAAATATTACACTATCACAAGCCACTTTGAGAGGGCTACCTCCTTCATAATTCTTAATACAAAAATATAAGTTTTCGTCCCTCTTCTCTCATTACATACAATGTCTTACAAACCCTAATCCTAACCTTAAATAGACTTTGGATCCCACTAACTAGTCACAACACTAACTACACTAATATCATGACCAATTACAATAATTAAACAGTTAGGGCATAAAGGTTGTAACATGTCCTCCCCATTCAAAAGCTTTGTCCTCAAAGCTTAAAATACAAAAAATATTGTGGAAGCTGGTGGAGTGGCTCCCATATTGTATCTTCCAACTATAAACCCTATTAATATATCAACAATTCAATGAGAGTGTGGTTATGAAGTTGACAAAACGAATGATCCAAGATTACCACTAGTTCAAGAAGAATAGACCCGTCACTCTCAAGCTTAGGCAATGTTGTTTGTAGTTGATTATGTTATTTGAGGATCTTATTCAAATAGGAGACATGAAAAACTAGGTAAATATTGGAGGTGGATGGAAGGTCCAATTTATAAGCCATTGATCCAATGCATTACAAAATGTGATAAGGCCCATAGAATTTGGGAGTTAATTTGTAAGGACCTTTTATCTTTAGGCGTGTTTGCTGATAGGGCTACAAACATAAAAACAACATATCACCTTCAACAAAAGACCACTCTAAGAGTTGTTGATCAATTTGTTGCTTCATTTGATTTTGGGCCGCTATCAAGTTGTTCATGAGAACTCAAATAATGCTCTCACAAGTGGAGAGAGAGGAATCCACAACTTGTACCTTAGAGCTACTTGGAATATAAGAAAGGAGTGAGGGTTGTGATTACCTATAGATTTCTTTATAAGATGTCGTCTTTATCACCATATGATATGTTGTGTTATACGACCATTTTGATAGGGGAAACATTTGGCCTAGTGAGTATGTTGCTTGGAGGTAATGCAATGCAAATAGGTCTCTAGGCCCTTGTTGATAATTTATATCTAGCCATTAGTTTGTGGATGATATGTTGAGCTTATGTTAGTGTGTGTTCCTTCGAGCTTTAAGAGTTCCTTCCAAAAGGTACTAGTGAATGTCAAATTCTAGTCACATACTATAGAAGTTGGTATTACATAGATGAGGAAGATATGAACAAGCAAGTTTTGGGTGATAGTGGAGGCTTTATATGGGTGGGAGAGTGGACAAAATTGGGTATAATTCGAGAGATGATACACCACCATAAAAATAACTAATTTTCCTCAAAAATTGGTCAATCCTTCAATAAAATCCATGGATATATTAGTCTAAACTCTTGTTGAAATTTGTAGGGATTACAAGAACCCTAGGATCTTGATTTTTTCTCTCTTATGATGTTGATAGGTGTTGCATTTTTCAACATAGCTTTTGATATCATGTTTTATCTCTATCCAAAAGAAATTTTGATGAACTCTTTTATAGGTCTTAAGAAATCTAGAATACACACCAGATGGAGAAGCATGAAATTCTTGCAAGAGTCAAGGATGGATAAATGAACTACAAATTAATATAATACATCCTTTATAGCATAAATAATTTTCATTCCAAAAGTAATCAAGGTTGCTCCTCAATTCATAAGTGTTCTAAAGAAACTATTGAATCAAAACATCTAGATGTCATTCTTGTTGAATCTCCTGCATCCAATTACGTATTGGTAAGGATAAATCATACAATGACAACGAAGCTTCAAATTTGCAAGGGAAAACATCGACAAATACATTATCCTTACCCTTCTTATATACAATATTGTAATCATATCCTAATAGTTTAGAGATCCACTTTTGTTCTTTTGAAGATATATAATGATCCAAAAAGTATTTAAGGCTATGGTGATAGGTTTTAATATGAAAGTGTTAACCCATAAGATAAGGATGTCATTTAGTCACCACATAAAGTATGAAAAACATCTCTTTCTCATAAGTTGATTTGGCTAAATTCGTTTCTACAAGGGCTTTGTTGGCAAAGGCTAAAGCTCATCCTTGTTGCATCAAGACTACTCTGATGTCAATTCCAAGGTATCACTCTCGATAGTAAAGGGTTTAGAAAAATCTAGCATGGCTAAGTTTGGTGTTGTACATAGCTTGTTTTAGAGCATCAAAAGCTATTGTAGTTACCTTGGTTGATGCAAATCCATTAGTTTTTAGCAAGGTAGTTAAAGAGGTTGTAGTCTTACCATAGTGCTTCACAAACTTACAATAATCTCATATGAACCCTAAAAATCCATGAAGACTCTTCAAATTTTTTGTATTGGCAAATTTTGCATGTCTTCAATCTTCTTGTGTTCTACCATTACTCATCTAGATGATGCTATATGTCCAAGATACTCAATCTCTGGTTTCCCAAAGGAACACTTGGAATGCTTGGAAAATAATTGGTTGTCATCTAGGATTTGGAGTGTTTGATCCAAGTGAACTAGGTGTTCATACCATGTCTTTCCATAGACCAAGACACCATCAAGTAAAATTAGAATAATTTTCCTAAGGAATAGATAAAATATCCAATTTATCAAGCTTTAGAATGTGGATGGAGCATTTATCAGACCAACGGGCATGGAAATAAATTCATAGTGACCTCCATTGGTATGAAAAGGAGTCTTGGAGATATCTTGTTCTTGGATATGCATTTGGTGATATCCTAGTCATAGGTACAACTTTGAAAAGAAACATATCCCATGCAATTCATCACAAATTTCATCAATCATTAGAATTGTAAACATATCCTTGACTATGATGTTATTTAACTCCCTGAAATCCACACCCAAATGACATGAAATATATTTGTTTTTTACTAAGAGGATTGGTGAAGAAAAGGGACTAACACTTGGACAAATAATCCTTTCTTGTTATACTTCTTTCACCATCTTTTCAATCTCTATTTTTTTCATATAAGGATAGCACTTAGTATAAATATTAGGGGACATACTTCCTAGGAATAATTACATGGCATGTCCAAGTGAATAGTGAGGGGGAAGCTCATGTGACTCATTGAATATCAGGGTATGACATCAAAACATTTATTCAATTCAATAGATTGGCTTGAGTCAATAGACTCTATAAGCTTCATGATACAAAGCTAAGCCACAATGCCATGAGACCCCTTTTTAAAAGACTTATTTATATTGTGGGAGCTTATAATTCTTAATGACCCTGCTTGAAGGTCTCAAATAGTATATTGATGGCCATTATTTGTGAATTGCATCCATATTTTTACTAGGACCTATGAGAAAGGTCATAAGGTGTGTAACCATTAGGTACCCAAAACCACACCATAGCCACTCAAGGGGAGAATAAACATATTTGACTATGAATTGGAGTCCCCTATTAAGAGCCAAACATTACTACATTTGCTCTTACATGGTAGTGTTCTACCATTGGTGATCATGACTTCAAACCTAGATCTTAGATACACATAGCAACCTACCTTTTTAATAATTAGTGGACCCAAGAAATTATGAGTACTACCACTATCTATTAAAATAGTGAGAGAATGCTTCTTGAAGCACCCTTGAACCTTCATGCTTTAAGGTGTAGTAATCCTTTCTAAGGCATACCCAATAATTTCTAGTGCTAGACCCTCTTGGATGTTTTGCTCCTCTACGTATTCTAGTTACCAATCTATTGGTGGATCACAATATTTAGAAGGAATATTTGACTCCACATCTAAGAGATAAATTTTGTTTGACATGTTTATGACTAGGGGAGTAGTTTTCATCATAATTAGAACATAGACCCTTGTCACAGTGAGCCTTCATCTCAACCTCATTCAAGGGCTTGATATATGCCACGTGTATGCTTTTATTGGGTTCATGAATGGATGGTAGATTTATAAGTGGTGCTGGTTTTTAGGTACATCGTTGAGCAATAAATTTATATTCATCCAATTTAGGTAAACTAATAGCAAACACCATATCTTAAGGGTTGAACATTTTTACTTTTGCCATGATTTCCTTCTTCAACCCACTAATAAAACAACTACAAGATAATGTGTCATCTAGGTCTTCTATCTTATTTTTCAATTTTAACATTGGGTTTGATATTCGTAGACTAACCCGATTTGTCAAAGTTTGGTTAATGTACCCATGAAATATTTATATTCACTAGGCCAAAAATGAACAAGCATATTCCTATAGAATTACTTCCAAGTACATGTTCCATAGTTATTCTCGAACCACTAATACCACTAAATGGTTTCATGATCCAAATTAATGCAAGCAATATGTACCTTTTTCCAAACTAGGATATGATTTAAGGAGAATTATTCTTCAATCTTATAAATCCAACTAGAAGGTTCATCTCCATCAAAGCAAGGGAAGTTCAATTTAGTTGGTCATTGGTGGGGTGGCTAAATTGTAGGTATGCCAAGCCCTAAAGTGTGTCCCTATCTTGAACCTGAAGCTAGTCCCTATCTTAAACCTAAATCTTGTCCCTATCCTAAATAGGGCCATCCTAGTAGTAGCAACTAAGATAATACATCCTATAACTATTTTTATTTAGTGCTAAACCCAAAGATCCTAAACTCAATTTCTTCAATTTGGTGAGATTTATCAAGTTTTCTTAGAGCTAAGAGGTTGTCCTTGATTTTATTGAGGTCTTCATTTACCTTTTCTAAGGAGAGTTCTTAAGAATGGGTAGTTGAGGTCATATGGGCACAAAAAGGGAGTAAAAAAAGTGCTACCAAGGTTATATATCAAATTATTAGCTTGAATATATGATCATAATAGGATAGGTAATAAAATCACTAAAAACAATTTTTAAAATGCATCAAAAAAGAGTTTCTATTGATTTTGAGGAATTGAGGATTTTGGAAACTTTTTTGAATTTATGGAATGTGGGAAGGACGATATTTTTCTAAAATGGTAAATAAATGAATTAGATAGAATTTGCAATTTCATAGGATTGTTATTTTCTTGACTAAATATATGTATTATAACTTTGCATTGAATATGTTCATTGTCTAGGTCCACATGCTCTAAAATAAATTAGGTTCTCTAGTTGATTTGATTGACTCTTCCACAAGGTGATGAATATTGTGAAACAACTATAGACTTATATTATTTTTATTTAATGAGTTATCTTTCATCATAATGTATTTTAATATATTTCCTTTAAGTGAGAATGTTTAGCTTCCTCTATATTGATTTGGCATAATGGATTGTGATATATAAAGTGTAATAGTAGAACACTTGTATCTAAATGTGCTTCAATTAAAGTTGAAACTTTTATATATATAGATTTTGTGTATTTTTTTTTTAAGTAGCATTATTAGTGTTGCCCTACCTCAAGGGTCATTTTATTTTTATTTTTTATGAAAAAATGTAGTAAGTATATTACTTTATAAAATAAATATAGTACACTAATTCAAAAAAAAAAATGAGTGGATAAAAAAATATACCCCAAAGTCTTTAGTAGGTAGATCCATTAAACTAGAATTATAAAACAAATAGTTAGACATAGTGGTTCAAAAATAAGATATTTAATGATAAAAGGTTAACCATGTCCCATATGGCTTACATAATAAAATATTACAAATAATTAAGGTTAATCTCGATATACTTGGTCACTATCTAGAGAATCTCAAAAGGTGCCTACATGTATGTAGAATAATATCTAATAGAAAATGCAATATTCAATCGAGTGTGATAAGATAGAGAAGGCCCCCATAAGAGATTATTACAAAGTAGCATCCACCAAGGGATAGTGTAATCTACTCATAACTTCAAACTAGATGTAAGGAGAGTCTAAACAAGCTTGAATTTCTCCATCTTGAAGCATTGTAGAAGATCCAAGGTATACTTAGACTATGAAATAATGATCCCATAGGATGGATTATTGTTCTAAATCCCTTAAAAAATAATTCCAAATCCTTACATTTACCATCTCAAAAGTTTCATGAAGTAGTGACTTGATCTCCTAGACCAAAGACATTGAACTACCCATATGAGTAGATCATCAACATACAACACAATCACCAATGTCTAATAATTATGATGCTTGATGTAGACATCATGATCTAACTCATAACACCAAAACCCAAAACTAATAAAGAAGAAATGAATCTTCTCATACCATGTGTGAGAAGCCTACTTAACCCCATATAAGAACCTATTCAACCAACACACCAAGGAAATATGTCCATCAAGCTCA
Source organism: Wollemia nobilis (assembly GCA_028583015.1). Classification (NCBI taxonomy): domain Eukaryota; kingdom Viridiplantae; phylum Streptophyta; class Pinopsida; order Araucariales; family Araucariaceae; genus Wollemia; species Wollemia nobilis. The sequence continues at coordinate 79,318 of JAQPPZ010003372.1, read as the reverse complement.
AATACATATGGTTGTTATACATAGCTCTTGTATTAAAGTTTACCATGAATAAATATAGTCTTCAAATTCACATTGTGTACCTTATAACCATAGGAGGAAACTATATAAATAATCATCCAAATAGAGTCCATCCTAGCAACTACAACAAATGCTTTTTGAGTAGTCAATTCACTCCTTAAAGAATCCCTTAGCAACAAGGTGTACCTTATGCTTTTCCACTTGACCATAAAAAGTGTACCTGATCTTATATACCAATTTATAGCCAACAAAATTATTCCCTTTTGGAAGAAAAATAACTCCCATATGTAACTTCATCAAGGACTTATACTTGGCAAGCAGAACATCCTCCCACTCCAAAAAAATCTAGGCATAGGAATGGTTGAAAGAATCATCATAATCATCCACCCTCAATATCAAGTCCTAAGAAGGATCCTTCTAATGATAATATTATGAGAGAATATACTATGCATATTGAAAAAGAGCCTAAACCTATTTAGAAATTGGACAAACTATGGAATATTATTGTACATTCTATGGAGAATCATCATGAAGAACCTATATAGAAGCTTTCAATCCAGTATCACCATCCACTTCAACATACATCACCATTACAGAAGGTATAGGTGGAACAACCTCATCTATATTAGGATCCAAAACTATTTATGGTGTAGAAGAAGCCATAGAGTAAAAAGTTAAATTAAATAGAGCTAAAATAATTGAAATGATGACAATAAGAATATTTAAAGAAGAATTAGGATTCATAATAAGCTATGGGAGAATATTTCTTGGACAAAAGAATAGAAATATTATCAAATAAAGTAGCCAGAAGAACATCATTAATGATCACATCTCTACTAATAATAATGTTCCACCTATCAAGATAATATAGACGATAAACCTTGGAGGTGTCAAAATACCCCATAAAAATACAATGATGACTATTTACCTCTAATTTATGTTGAATATCCTTGGTAGTATGGGCCCATGTGGTGAATCCAAGATATAAAATATAGACATATTAGGCTTATTGCATGGTAATATCCCAAGATTAGTCATACCCTAAATGACTTGAGTGGGATTCTAATTGATGATATGTGTTGTACAAGTCACTACTTCACCCCAAAAATTAGGACCCGTTTATATGGAATAAAATATGCATCTATTCATATACATAATTTCTATGTTATTTCACCTAGTCATCCCATTTTGTTATGGAAATGTTGGATAGTCCTCTAAAAAGCAATACCATGAAGCGTAAAAATATCAACAAAAGTATTATTCACATGCTCAGCTTCTTCAGCCATCTTCAAGTATTTGATCATCCTTTCAAACTGATACTCCATAAGTGCCATTCTATTGTAGTGTACAAAGAACAAATTTTATCTCTAAATTCCATATTGTTTGAAAAACACATAAAAATTATTTGAATAATATTCTCCACCATTATTAGTTTTCAATACTTTAATTATCTTCCTAGTTTGGTTCTCCACAAGTGATTTGAAGTCTTTAAAATTAGAAAATACTTTAGACTTATGCTTAAAAAAATAGATCCATGTTTTCCTTGAAAAATCATCATTAAAAGATACATAGTACATAGATGCACCCAATGAAGTTATAGGAGTAGGTCCAAAAATATCACTATGTACTTACTCTAACACTTCTTTTGCCCTTGAAGAACTACTTGAAAATCATATGTATTTTTGCTTCCCATTGACACAATGCTCACAAAAATAAAAAGAGCAACCAAATAAACCTTTCAGCTTACCTTTTTCATGAAGAGACTAAAACTCTTCTCTCAAACATTTCCAATCCTTTGATGCCATAGCACTATCATTCTATCAGCATTATCCTGATCAATAATAGAATCATTCAACCCATGCACTATTGTTGTCACTTGCAATTGATCTAAAGTGCCTATATGTTCTCCTTTTACCAAGACCAAATCCCCTCAAGTCAATTTGTAGCCATGATTATTGAAAGTCACCTATACACCTACATCTACCATTTTACTCATATATAATAGACTTCTTGTAAAATTAGGGATGTGCATGACACCATAGAGGGTTTTATCTATCCATATCCAAACATTGCCCTTACATTTTCATAACCTATGATATTGCATGATGCATTATCTCCCAAAATGACATCACCACTATTATAGGGTTCATATTCACTAAACCATTCTCTATGAGATATCATAAGGAAATATGCACTTAAATCTATTATCCAGGTGTCTTGATTTGTTTGATATTTGAAAAGACCAAATAAACATCTCCATCTTCACTTTATATATTTTTTTGACTCAGAGGGAGTATCATTGTTTTCTTTTTCCTTCTTCAAAATATGAAATCTTTCTTAATATGGTCAACTTTCCCATAATATCATCATCTTAGTTTTTCTCACTTGCATGAGAATTTTTTGCCTTACGACTTGGATTTAGATTTTGACCTAATCTCTTGATTTCTTTCACAAGAATCCCCTCAAACTACTAGGGCATCATTCAAGTATTTTATAAAGGTTTTTCTTCTCATCTCCTTAGACAACAAGGCTCTTACCATTTCCTTAAATTTTAACTCAGAAGAAGAGCTACTAATCGCCATAAGTAAATTACCCCAAGAGTCTAGGAGTGAGCATAACAAAGTAATACATTTTTATTTCTCAAATATTTTAATGTCTAAAAAGGCTAGATGACTTACCATGATGTTAAATGCATTTAAGTGATCTGTCATAGACATCCCATCACTCATTCATAGTGAATATAACTTCCTCCATAGAAACTTGTTTGTTAGGGATTTCATTTGATACAAAGCATCTAGCCTTTTCCATAGTCGTTCAACAATTTATTCAACTAAAACATTCAACAACATCAAGTTTGAAAGACAAAGCCAAATAGTTCTTCTCATTGTTCTATCCATATTTGTCCAATTTTCTACAGGTATGCCTGAAACCATTTTAGAAATCACTACCCACTAATCTCTTTCTACCATAAGGTCTTCTATTTTGAGTTTCCACAACTCAAAATTGCATCTATTAATTTTTTTGAACTCTAATTTGGTTGTATTTACCATATTAGTTGCAAAAATCCCACTTGAACAAGGTATAAAAATAAACCCTTACAAGCCAAAATTGGCTCTAATACCAATTGTTAAAATAATGATAATAAAAAATAGAGTAATGTAGATAGAATGAACATAGAAATAAAATATACACATATTTTTCCTTCAAAAATCCTTACTTCGAGAGAAAACCACAACTAAAAATAATTCATTTATTACTTTGGACTTCATGGACCCTTAATACAAATATCACATTCTTCTAGGATTAAATTACATCTTTACATGACCCTCATGGGTTTTCTTTATGGTCACACCCATACCAATAACCACACAGTTTCTCATTACAATGGGCAAAAAACAACCCACAATTTTACATTACTTCTCAGTACAAAAACATGATCAACACATGGACTTGTGTATACATGGGTACATGTTTTTTTAGGTAAATCTAGACCCATAAAAATTGGGGTACGAGTGCAAATATCATACTGGTGTAATCCATACAAAGTGTACAACACTTACAAATAAAATTTCTGGTATGAGGGGTATTTATAATTAATTATAAGTTATCTTTAAGTCAATGCTAAGGAACCTACCTTTAGTTTAAATAATAAAATGCTATTCAAAGGTTAACATTACAAGGTTTACAAGGGATTATACATACAATACAATACAATACAATACAAATATGGTCGTAGCCTCAAGTGAAGCTTAACCACCACATATTACAACACATATATCTTGAAGTAGCTGATAAAATTGATCTAAAATTTGAAGATCTAGTGAGGTACTTGTTATAAGAAAAACAAAGAATCAAGACAATAGTAGAAGATTTCAAATTAAATAAGCAAGCATTCTTATCAAAGGTAAATTTAAAGGAAATAGAGTTTTTAATTAAGACAAATTTAATTCAAATTCATTAACACAAGATAAATACCATGTACAATTAGCTAAACAATGGAAAAAGTGAAATAAAAAATATAAATGGGTATCAAAACTCTAAGCCACATTGATATTATTATGGAAAATTTGGTCATTTATCATGATTATGGATTTAAGAAGAAAGATATTTGTAAATAATCCAAAAACAATAAATAATATTGCAAATCATGAGTTAAGCAATTTCTGTTTAGACTCATGGTATATTGATTATATGTTGGTTAGTATGTGTTACAATAAAGAAAAATTTGAGATAATTACAAAGAACAAGAACATGAGAACTAAAAATGTAATATCGGGTGATGATTCCTCTCATTATTAGAAGCTTTAGGAATTATAGATATGAAATGAACAATGGTTTTCAATTAAGAACATTAAAATATAGTCTATGTTTCTACCAAGAAGGAGAATATTCTTTTAGTAAGCCACATCACACAATGGAACTACAATGTAGAATTTTGGGGCTGTTTTCAAAAGCTTTCTCTCTCTTTAGTTGTGACTGTCGGTATGACTTTTTCACTTACTTTTTTGACTGTCGAATTCACACACTTATTTTTCATCTTTCTTTCAGCTTTTTGACATCATGACACTTTTTCTTGCCTCGCTGGTCCTTTCCTTTCCTTTGTCTTGTGGCACCTTTCTCGTCTGGGGCTCTCGTGCTTGATCTCCTTTTGGTTTTTTCTCTGGCTTTTTTCCTTGGCTCTCCTTCTCTTTTCCTTTGTCTCTGGGGGTCCTTGGGGCTGGCTGTGGCTTTGTTGTTCCTATGGGTGTTTTCGGGGTGGGGTTCTTTTCTTGTCTCCGTTCTCTTGGGGGTTTTGTGTTTCTTTGTCTTTGTGCCTTTCTTTGTTTGTTTGTTTTCTTGGTGTTTTTGGTTGCTTTGTCTTGGTGTTCGTTTTTGGTCTTTGGCCTTGTTTTCTTGGTTGGGTTGTTTGCTTGCTTTGTCTCGGTGGTTTTTTTTTTTTTGTTTTTTGTGTGGGGGTTTTTTTTGCGCTTTTGTTGCTCGTGTTTTTGTCTCTTTTTTTTTTGGTTGGGTGTTCTTTGGGTCCGGTCTGTGTTTGTTGTTTTTTCTTCTGGTTTTGGGTTGCTTTGTTCTGTGTTGTTTTGTTTGTTGTTGTCTGGGTTTTTTTCTTCTTGTGTCTTGGGTCTGTTTGTTGTCTTTTTTTCCTCTTTGTTCTTTTTGGGTTTTTTTGTTGGTTGCTGTGCTTCTTGTTCTTCTTTGGTGTTGTTTTGCTCGGTTTTTTTGTTCTCTGCTTGTTTTTTTTTTCTTGCTTTCCTTTGTTTGTTGGGTTTGTTTGGTGTGGTGCTTGCTTTCGTCGGCTTTTGTTTGTCGTTTTTTGGGGCGTTGGTTTTTGTGTTTTTCCTCTTTGTTGCTTTTTTTGTTCCTTGTGCTTTGGCTTGGGGCTTGTGTTGGGGGGGCGTTTTTCCCTTTCTTGGCTTTTGCCCTGTTTGTTTGTTTTCTTTTGGTTTTTTTTTTTTTGTTGTTTTGTCTTGGTTTGGCTGTTTCTTTTCTTTTTGTTTAGCTTTTCTTGCTTTTCTTTTGTTCTTTGTTTTTGGCTCTTGTTTGTTTGTGTGTGTGGGTGCTTTTTTGTTTGTTTTTGGTTGTTTTTGGGTGTGTTTGCTTGTGGGGTTTTGGGGTGTTGTTGTCTTTTTTCTTTGCTTGTTTTTTGTTTTGTTTTTGGGTTTTTTTTGTTTTTGTTTTTTGCTTTTTGTTGGTTTTTGGTGTGTTTTTGGTGTTTTTGGTCTTTTGTTTTTGTGGTTTCCCTTTGTGTTTTTGTGTCTTCTTTTTGGGTTTTTGTGTTGCTCTGTTGGGGGTGTTGTGTGTTTTCTTTTTTTTTTTTTGCTTGTTTTTTTGTTTTTTTTCTTTTCTCTTTTGTTGGGGTCTTTTTTTTTTTTGTTTTGTTGCTTGTTTTTTTTGGTGTTTTGTTTGTTTGTTTTTGTGTTTTTTTTTTTTTGAGCTTTTTTTTTTTTGTTTTCTTTGGTGTTTTGTTTTTTGGTGCTTTTGTGTGGTTGTGGGGTTTTTTTTTGGTTTGGGTTTTTTGTTTTTTGGTTTTTTTGTTGCGGGTGGTGTTTGGCTTTTTTTTGGGGTTTTTTGTTTTTTGCGTTTGTTGTTTTTTGTTTTTTTTGGTTGCTTTTTTTTTTTTTGTGTTTGTTGGGTTTGTGTGTGGTTTTCTTTTTTTTGTTTTTTGGGTTTGTGTCTTGTGTTGCTTTGTTTTGTTTGGTTTTGTTTTTTTTTGTTTTTGGTTTTTTTTTTTTTTTTTTGTTTGTGTTTTTTGTTTTTTTGTTGTTTTGTTTGTTTTTTTTGTTTGGTGGTTTGTTTTGTTGTTTGTTTTTTTTTTGTGTTGTGTTTTTTGTTTTTTGTTGTGTGTTTTTTTTGGGTGGGTTTTTGCTTGGTTTGGTTTTTGTGTGTTTGTGTTTTGGGTGGGTGTTGTTGTGTTGGTGTGTTGTGTGGGTTGGTGTTTTTTTGTTTTTGTTGGTTGGGTGGGTGTTGGGGATCCAAAGATCTTAGAAGTAAATTAAAAAATAACCTCCTCAACTTACACTCAAAGTACTAATGCATAACAATGTCTCTATATTAATAAATCGAAAACTTATGCTAAATTAATTTATCACTCTATTATGAATAATAACCTTGAAGCATCTCTTCAAATACCTCTTTTATACTAAACAAGATCTAAACTTGTCTTATAACTAAAATCTATTATAATTAACCAAACTTATATATCTACATTTTTCTTTTTTATCAATCTTATTTCAGAATTAATTACTTTCGTGTCAAATTAACTCTAGTTTGAACATATAGCTTCTTGAATTAAATCATCTTTTAAACTACTTTTTTAATCTACACTTTAATATTAAATGAACTATCACTAGAACTTGAACTTATCATACTTTCTATTTTAACTTCTTTGATGTGAAAAACAATTTTTAATATTCTCCCAAAATGTGACATTTTTTCTCTCTCTCGACCATGTGATATCGCTTTTCAAAATCTTTCTTTTCCTTTTAAGTCGAAATCACATGTCCATATCCGACATTTTCAACTTACTTTTTCGAACTCAGCCGAAACTTCAACAAAACACATTATTTTACATCAAATAAAATTTTTCAAAAGCTTCTTGACATCAATACAACTTTTTACTTACAACTCAAAACTCATCCCAAAATTAAATTTTACAAGCGCAAATATGAAGCAATATGCTTCTATAAATCAATTAAATTAAATAAATTAGCCACTTAAAGAGGGTGAAGTCCTATAACCATTTAGAGAGGGCAGAGTATTTGAGGGGGAGTATTGAAACACAGTAATAAAAATTTATTTCCTCTTAATTAAAAAAAAAAACAAACCTTTGGCTACATATATATATAGTGGATTATTGAACTAAATAACGCAACGGATGGAGGAATAAGGGGATAGGAGAAAGTGATAAGAAGGAGAGATAAGGAGATAGGAAGGAGGAATAAGGGGAGGAAATATAGGAGAAGAAATAGGGAAGGAGGAGAGAAAAAAAAAAGCCTTGCCGATATTTTCAAGCCCCCATGCACATTCACACTGGAGCATGACATTTCTTGGTAGCTTTGCATTTGGATGTGTTCACACTATAACACTCTCTCCATTAAAGTTGAGACGACTGACTAGATAGTCTCTCAGCTTTATAAATTGAGCGTTAGCCATGCATTTATATGCCAATTTAATGGCACTTATGTTATCACAGTAGATTCTGGTTGGGCCACTTTGCTATTTTCTAATCTCTTCCAACACTTTTCTCAACCATCGGGCTTGACTACTAGCATATGTGATTGCTATATACTCAGCTTCTATAGAGGACAATGCTACAACAATCTGCTTTTTAGAACTCCATGTAATTAGTCCCGACCCTAGACTAAAACAATTCCATGAAGTAGATTTCCTATCATCAATGTTGCTGCCCCAATCACTATCACTAAAGCCTACTAGCTTGACAGTCTTACATTTGTGGTAATGGATTCCAAAATCCCATGTACCTTTTACATATCTAAGAATTATTTTAGCTGCTTGCAAATGCAACTCATATGGATTAGCCATAAATCGTGAGACAAGAGAAACAACATACTGAATGTCAGGTCTTGTGTTGGTGAGAAACATCAAACTCCCAACCATGCTCCTGAAAGTGGTCACGTCAACCTTCAATGCTCCATCATTTTTGCTCAATATTTTTGCTCAATTGGATCCCATGTCCAATTGGAGTTGCAACTGCTTTGCAATGCTCCATGGCAAACTTCTTAATCATATCCTGAGAATACTTGTGTTGATAGATGAAGATTATTGTATTTGTCTAATGAACTTCCATGCCTAGGAATTAGTGCATTAAACCCATATCTTTCATCTCAAACTGCTTCATCATGGATTGTTTGAACTCCATATTCAACTTTTCATTAATACCCATAAATAAGAGATAATATACATATAAGAAAACTATGAGGATGTCTTTCCCTTCATTTAGGTAGTAGAGAGTGTGTTCATTTTTGCTTCTGGTGAACCCATATTCTTTGAAATAGTCGTCAATGCGAGAGTAACATGCTCTTGGTGCTTGCTTGAGGTCATATAGTGCTTTTTTCAATTTATAAACAAGGCGATCCTTACCTTGTTCTTGAAAGCCTTGAGGTTGTTCAACATAAACCTCCTATGTAAAATACCTGTTGAGAAAGGCACTTTTTACATCCATGTGTTGGATTTTCTATCCTTTATGGGAAGCTAAAGCAAGAACTATTTTGATTGTCTCCTGTTTGGCTATAGGAGCAAATGTCTCCTCATAGTCAATGCCATATTTTTGTGTGAATCCTTTTGCTACCAATATTGCTTTATGTCTTTCAATGCTTCCATTAGAATTAAGTTTGGTCTTGAAGACCCATTTACATCCAACACATTTCTTTCCTTTAGTAAGCTCTACCAGCTCCCAAGTATCATTAGTTTTTATAGAGGTCATCTCCTCTTTCATGGCATCCTGCCATATCTTCTGAGTACAAACCTTCTCATAACTAGAAGGTTCAAGTTGTGCACTAGTCAACAAAGCATAGTTGACTACATCTCCCCAAGGTTCTTGGGAGTCATCATCTCCATACAAATGCATATTTTCAAGTCTTTGCAAAACTGAACTCATTTCACTAGCTTGACTTCTAATATATCTTCTCTAAAAATTTTTATCCAACATCTGATAAGATGAATGATGTTGGAGTGTTCTCTTACTTTTGGATGGATAATAAATATCCATCGATGAAGATCTGATTGATCATTGTGAAGGACTTGGAGAAGTTGTTGATGAACTTGAAGTAGAACATCTGCTTGGGCTTGGAGGAGGTGTGTCTTTGCCTTTCTTGGGTGACACCTGCTGAATTTGTGAAGAACCTGCATCATGGGACTCATCATCAATAAAAAATCTTGGATATCCCCATTCTCCCCCTTCATAAAAAATCACATCCCTAGAAAGAACAAAATCTTGGGTCTTCGGATTGTAGAGTCTATAGGGTTTGGTGGACTCACAATACCCTACAAAAAATCATGCTTGAATCTTGGGATCAAGATTCTTTCTCTTCTCATCAGGAATGTGTGCATAAGCCAAAGAACAAAAAACTCTAAAATGTTTGACATTTGGTTTCTTGCCATACCATGCTTGGTAAGGAGTGATCCCCTTCAAACTTGAAGTAGGACTCCTATTCAAAATATAGACATTGGTTCTAACTACATCAGCCCAATACATGTTGCTCAAATGCTTTGTTTGAAGCATCGATCTTGCCATTTCTACAATGGTGCAATTTTTCCTCTCTGCCACACCATTCTGTTGTGGAGTATAGGCGGTGGTGAACTACCTTTTTATCCCATTTTCTTTACAAAATTTCAAAAACTTATTGGAAGAGTATTCTCCTCCTCTGTCTGTTCTGAGACATTTTACATGATATCCACTTTGATTCTCTACATTTGTTTTGAAATCAATGAAGCAATCAAACACTTCATCTTTGTGTTTTAGGAAATAAACCCAACACATTCTAGAGAAAACATATATGAAAAGAAGGAATTAAGAATTGTTACCAAGAATTTTTGTTTGCATTGGACCACAGATGTCCGAATGCACTAGTTGAAGTGGATAGCTGGCCCTCCATGCTTTTCCTCGTGGAAACTTGGCCCTGGTGTGCTTTACCAAAGCACATCCTTCATAGACCCCCTTGTGATCCTAAATTTTTGGAAGTCCGATCACCATTGCTTGAGAAGTCAATAATTTCAGACTGGGAGAATTCAAGTGATCATATCTCAAGTGCCAAAGCACACTTGAATTTGTAGACACCAAAACAAAACCAATTTGATTATGTGACTATAAGCACTGATCGAATTGGCATACATACCCCCTAGGGCAGCTTCCAGAGGTTAAACAGTGGTCCTAACCACTCCCAAATTAGTTTTGGAAGGTCAGAGGTCAATTTTACACCTTTTAAGCACTTTGATCCCTATTCGTTCCACCCTGGGACGATTAGAATCCTATTCGTCCCAACCGGGATGATTAGCAGCAATCTCTCCAGGGTGGGACGATTAGCAGGTTTGACTGGAAAAAATTCAAACCTTGAAAAATGGCAGCCCAAATCCACCACATAACTCTGCCTTCAAGGCATGCAATTGTGAGGGACAGTTTCAAACCAGATAAACTTCAGTCAAGCCTACCCTGATCATGGAGGCATCAATCAAGGAGGCCCTAAATCAGGGAGGAATCTTCTCTTCCCCAAAAATTCATAATGAGCCAAGTGGCGCCCTCGCATGTGCATTCAAAGGAGACCCTTAGGTCTATAAAAAGGTGAGCATACTCACCCCAAAATGGGGATAGAGCTAGAGCATTTGGAGAAATGAAGTGTTGTCGAACTATACCCCCATTCCTCTTTGTGTTTCCTACATCCCTAATCTCTCTCTTCCCGAAGAGAGGTTATCAGGGTTAAAACTAGGAACGCAATCCAGATCCAAAAACCTAATAAATCGGTCATAATACCACCCCAAAATCATCGACACAACCCCCTAGGAAGTTTTGGACCCATCCCACTTGGCTTGGTGTCAAAACTAGGCCCTAAACGGTGGGCGTCCCACCCTCGGGCGCCCCCCAAAGTTGCTACAGTCTTAATCACCCCACCCCGGAGTGATTAGAAATCTGTTTATGATTTCCTTACTGTTATTTTTGCATTTTTTTATATCTGATGTGCTTATGTTGCTGTCCAAATTTCACTGCTTTCTGACATGATTTGACCGAGTTTCTGTCATTTTATGCGTCTACTAACCTACAGGGAGCGCCTTCGGATATAGGATGACCTGGGAAGAATATGCTAAATTTGACCTTCTAGGTCATCTCAAAATACTTTTTTTAGTCTAACCACAAGTTTGCAGGAGTTTTGGAGGCCTCTAGGCAGGACATTTGTGAGGTCACTTTTTGCATGTTTTGCGACAGTCCCCAGCGTCCCACCCCAGAGTGATTAGAAATATGTGCATGATTTCCTTACTGTTATTTTTGCAATATGTCTCAGATGATATCCTAATGCCTCTGTTAAATTTTGAACTCATTCTGACATGATTTGACTGTCGTTTTATTATTTTATGTATTAACTAGCTTGTAGGGCGCCCCTGTCACATAAAAGAGAATTTGGGAAGGATATGCAAATTATGAGAATCTGGGTAGTCTTATAATCACATATAATTCCTAAATCATGATTTTCAAGTGATTTGGATAAGCATAGGTGGGAAATTGGAGTGCTCACTTTGGAGAGGCCCCCGACGGGCAAACGAGCATAATGCGGTCGTTCGATGCCGCCTCGATGCAAAATCAGGTGATACCAATTCTAGAAGTTGTCCTTTACATTTATATACCATTATGTAATTCATTTATCAATCTTATCACTGATATCCCACAAGCACCCACAATTAAAAGGAACCACACACACCACCTAATAAAATTAACATCAAGGAGTTGGTATTAATATCTCAACACTTGATCAAGACCAACGGTGGGTTTCATCACCACCTTGGCTTGGATTTTACATACATATACCCTGATCGTGACTGTTTCTAGATGTAAATCCTAATGAAAGCTGACCAAGTGTGGCAGGGGTGAATCCTCATGCATGAGGATAAGTCTTCTAAGGTAGGTGTCAAAAATAGAGTGATCTCCCTTCCGTACCACCTATGTTCCACTTACTGTTCTACTCTCGCGTACCAATAGTTTCCCTCACGTAAGGGCGGGTATATTGAGAGGTTTGGTATAATGGCCTAGCAAGGGTATATTGAAGGGACGACCATTTTGGAGATACAAGAGCCCTCATTATGCATGTATAACAAAGTTTTCTTTACAAAGAGTTACATAACAAAAATCAAACACATTGAACCAGATCTAGGACACACATTTAATCTGTAAACAAGATAATCATTTTTTTGTTTGTGTGGTCCCTTTTTGTTTGGTATAGCATAAAAATTGTAAAGGAGATAAAAATATACATATATTTTTAGAAAAACCACCACCATGGTGTATACCCGTAGCCAAGGCCAATCACGGGCATAAGCTACCAAAAGTATACAAGGAGGCAAAAGTCGCATCTGTTATAGCCTCAAGGACTTGGTTATACCACCTTGGCAGCCTTACCCACAACATAGTCCACACTATACCACTGTAGAACAAGACCATAGAGGCACCCTTTTGAGGGGCACTCCCATTCAACACAGACCCTCTCTGGAGGAGTACACACATGGGAAGGCCCCCTTAGACACTCATTATGAGTGGCCAATGCGTGATGAAGCGCTAGAGTAGCATAGGGTTCATAAGGAGGGGCCACATGATTATATATTTCCCCCTCCACCCATCATTACTGTTAGAACTAATAGGCCAAATCTAGAGCACAAGGCTCTTTAGATAGGGCGATACAACTCTGCCCATCCCTTTCACATGTACGAAAGGGAGCACAAGGAAAACTAGTATATTCCTCAAGAGCAATACACCATGCGGGAGAAATGCGCCTCCATACCTGCTGATTATCAAGATCACCTATTGAGGCCAGAGCCTCGGGTGAATGCTGCTAACCTCGACAGAGAAAAGTGACCCATAGAGATCTTGGATCACCATGACCGAGATAGATATGTAGGGGAGGCATCTAGACCTCCTAGACCTAGGACGACAAAAAAAATTGACTTGGCATTTGCCAAACATGCCACCTGACAAACGTAAATCACGTAACTTAGGCAAGATCAGCAGTAGTTAGAACAACTGTATCATCTTAACAAAGAGTGCATTCAGCGCCAGACAGATGAGTTGCTCCAGAACACTATGCATGAGAGGATTCCAACCCCATGCATGTATAGGACAAAAATTTATGAGAGGCACAACCCCTTAGTATGAGACAGGTTTCCACAACCTTATCAAGCGTTGCCTCCAAGACCTCCCAGACTTGAGCGGAAGGCCACTCCTAGAACCAATGATGGGCACCTTCCCCGGGAATCCATCCATGTTTCTAGGTCACGCCCAAAAACTCTTCAAGAGGCCTATGAGGAATTTGAGTGAGAAGAAGAGCGGGCTGAAATGCCATACCAAGGCAGGGGGGCACTATACGGCTACCCCTCCATAGGCCTCAAGTTTCTCGCAATTCACAAAAGGAACAAACCAAAGAAGAGAAAATCAAATCCTCTGATGCATACAAAGCACTGCTAGAGCGCTTATAGTCTATGGAGACTAAGAATTTAGGGCCCCAAAAGCCCACCTTATGCCAACTCCACAGTCACCCTATGCATCCTTCAGTTTCGGCACCCCCATACCCCGACCACTTCAAAATGCCTCAATTGGAAATTTTTAGAGGGGATGAGGATACCCAAGAGCACGTAACAAGGTTCCTGAGTCAATGCTTTGGCATTCAGGACAATGATGCATTGCTTATGAGAATATTTATAACCACATTCGTAGGCCCTACCTCGGATTGGTTTACCTAGTTACCGAAGCATAGCATCAACAATTTAGACCAGCTAGTGGACGCGTTCCTTGAACATTTTACCTTCAACACCAAGAAGAAGGCATCCTTAAGCGACCTAGATGGCCTTAAGTAGTATGATGATGAGACCATGGCTGCTTATGGGAATCGATGGAGGACATTGTTTTCAAAGCTACCTTACCTCCCTCCCATGGCCGACTTGACTCAAATGTTTTCAAAGAGTTGCTTAATGTCGATCTTCGTGCTATTGTAGCTGCAACAATATGCCACCCTCGAAGAATCCCTGGCGCAATCCAGGATAATTGAGGAGATCAAAATACAAGATGACGAGATTGCCAAGCCACGCAAGAAAGAGTGGCCCAAAAATGCTAAAAATGGGCCCACGCAACCGAAACCCACCATGGTCAATCAGGTTGCCATAACTATACCAAATCCTGCACAAATGGCATAGCCCCTAAAGGCTAATTATCAAACAGTTCCTCTTGATAAATATGAAAAGGAAAATCATAAACAAGAGAAAAATTGGTAGCGTCCCCCTAGGCGACAATTCACGGAGTCTAGAGACTCCTTGTTTGATCGCTTGTTTGTGGTAAACCTGATAAACTTGCCAAAAAGTTGACCCATAGACCCCAACACGCCAAAAACCAAGGGCTATAGGGAAGACTTATATTGTAGATTTCATCGGTAGAAAGGACACGAAATCTCCACTTGTTGGAAATTCAAACACTTAGTGCAAGACTTGATAGACAAAAAAATGCTCATGGTAGATAGTCCCTTAGCGATGAGAAACCAACAGATGGAGGTCTTCAAAGACCCCCTGCCTGCCCATGATACGTAGGAAAAGACTTTACAAGTGAACGAGGTAACACAAAACTACCCCATGCAAGGATACGTAGGGATGATAAGCATCGTGACACGAAACAAAAGATACCCAAACACGACTGCACCCACTGCAGCTACAAGAGATGTTCCATCAATGTCACAACCTCCACAACACCCTACGCAACCTCCCCCGCCTAGACCAGTGGCCACGATTCGGACTAAACTTACTCAAAGTTTAAGAACCACATCGGCTAGGCTCTCCATTTATGAGTTCATCCAAAAATCACCACCCCATCAGGAGGCTCTGATGGAGATACTCAAAGCCATTGAGCTACAATGCCATGAATCCAATTCTTTCAACAACTTTGTGGGACATGTGAGACAATGCGTAGAACCAGTCATAACCTTCAGGGAAGACAAACTAAAATTGGTGAATAGTGATATGGTGGATCCACCCCTACATGTCATTGCATGGGTCAACGAGATTCCATTCAAGAGGGTGTTGTTGGACACTGGCTTGTCCAGAAACATAATCACGACAGTGGCATTAAAACACCTTAAGCTGCCATCATCCCACATTGTGGCATCCACTTACACTCTTTGATCATTCAACGACGCGTTATACTCGACGGTTAGCACAATTGTCCTGCCCATCCAAGTAGGACAAAAGACCATTCCTATGTTGTGTCACATCCTTGAGGGTGAGATGGCCTACAATATCTTGCTAGGCCGGCCTTGGATCAAGGACATGAAGTGTGTCCCTTCGATAGCCCATCAATGCCTCAAATACACATACGAAGGGCAAGTACATGTAGTCCCAGTAGACTTAGAGCCCTTTAAGTTTTGCAATGCGATGCAGTTGATGCCACAATCGACCCTCCCATCGACACATTTGGACTTTCAATTGAATTCATCCACATAGGGTCTGATTCCACCTACATCCTCATTGTTGAGTCCCTCAACTCACCAACCTGGCCCATCTTCATCGTCTGTTCCTCCACCAACGATGCCACCTATGGTGGCCACACCGAAGGACAATGGGAAGAAGCCCCTAGAGGAGGTACCACCATTAGTCTTAACCATCTCTACCGAAGAGGTGCCCAACCAAATGGAAGTCGAGACACCTAGTTCACCCAACATGGAGTGGACTCAGGGAGGACTCCCATTCCCTCCCCTTCAACCGTCAATGATTATCGTTGAGATGACCAATACGGTCCTGGAGAAGTACCTAGTGCGGAATGTTGTGGCAACACCCACACTCAAATCCATGCAAGACATGGGGAAACCTCACCTCCCCATCGACACTATCGTCCCTTTAGGCTACCCGCCAAATAAGACCAATTTTGTATATGGGGGCCTCGAGAACTATAGTGAACCCTACCTATAAGAAGAAGACAAAGAGCCATTTGGTGAGAATTTTGACTATCTATCCAACCCGAACTTCACCTTGAAATACCTAGACCAATGTACTTGGCATGGATATGGATTGAGCAGATACGAACAAGAAATGCACACTCTTTGTCAACCGAGATACCAGATGCAATATGATAAATTAGGAGTAGGGTTCAACCACCCTTTGCCCCTTGACATCTTGGTAGAAACCATGCAAGGCCTAGGTGTAGGCAGCTACAGGAGATGTTCCGTCAACGTCACAACCTCCGCAACACCCTACGCAACCTCCCTCGCCTAGACCAGTGGCCACGATTCGGACTAAACTTACTCAAATTTTAAGAACCACATCGGCTAGGCTCTCCATTTATGAGTTCATCCAAAAATCACCGCCCCATCAGGAGGCTCTGATGGAGATACTCAAAGCCATTGAGCTACAACACCACGAATCCAATTCTTTCAACAAGTTTGTGGGACATGTGATACAATGCACATAACCAGTCATAACCTTCAGGGAAGACAAACTAAAATTGGTGAATAGTGATATGGTGGATCCACCCCTGCATGTCATTGCGTGGGTCAACGAGATTCCATTCAAGAGGGTGTTGTTGGACACTGGCTTGTCCAAAAACATAATCACGACAGTGGCATTAAAAAACCTTAAGCTACCATCATCCCACATTGTGGCATCCACTTACACTCTTTGAGCATTAAACGACATGTTATACTCGACGGTTAGCACAATTGTCCTGCCCATCCAAGTAGGACAAAATACCATTCCTATGTTGTGTCACATCCTTGAGGGTGAGATGGCCTACAATATCTTGCTAGGCCGGCCTTGGATCAAGGACATGAAGTGTGTCCCTTCAATAGCCCATCAATGCCTCAAATACACATACGAAGGGCAAGTACATGTAGTCCCAACATACTTAGAGCCCTTTAAGTTTTGCAATGTGATGCATCTGATGTCACAATCGACCCTCCCATCGACACATTTGGACTTTCAATTGAATTCGTCCACACAGGGTCTGATTCCACCTACATCCTCATTGTTGAGTCCCTCAACTCACCAACCTAGCCCATCTTCATCGTCTGTTCCTTCACCAACGATGCCACCTATGGTGGCCACACCGAAGGACAATGGGAAGAAGCCCCTAGAGGAGGTACCACCATTAGTCTCAACCATCTCTACCGAAGAGGTGCCTAGCAAAATGGAAGTCGAGACACCTGGTTCACCCAACATGGAGTGGACTCAGGGAGAACTCCCATTCCCTCCCCTTCAACCGTCAATGATTATCGTTAAGATGACCAATACGGGCCTGGGGGAGTACCTAGTGTGGAATGTTGTGGCAACACCCACACTCAAATCCATGTAAGACATGGGGAAACCTCGCCTCCCCATCGACACTATCGTCCCTTTAGGGTACCCGCCAAATAAGACCAATTTTGTATATGGGGGCCTCAAGAACTATAGTGAACCCTACCTATAAGAAGAAGAAGATGAAGAGCCATTTGGTGAGAATTTTGACTATTTGTCCAACCCGGACTTCACCTTGAAATACCTAGACAAATGTAATTGGCATGGATATGGATTGGGCAGATACGAACAAGGAATGCACACTCTTTGTCAACCGAGATACCAGATGCAATATGATAAATCAGGAGTAGGGTTCAACCACCCTTTGCCCCTCGACATCTTGGTAGAAACCATGCAAGGCCTAGGTGTAGGCAATAGGGATGGGTTGGCACAAGATCCATATACCAATCCCAACACAACATACACATTGGGGGATTATCTTCCATTGTTAACAACAAACCTTGTTGATCTCAACAACCCCTCCCCTTTGATCGAGGAAGGAGAAAGTTCAAGAAGTAACCTCCAAAGGGGATATGAACAAGATCAAGGGGGGTATTCTAAAGATGAGTTAGATTATGAGGTAGCACCTTGGGACCCTTTTGAGTCCGATAGCAATCACTCGCAGGTGACACCCATTGACGACTATCAGGAGAGCTTCGTGGCAATTTTCCCCTTTAATGTTCCTATTGGGCAATTGCTACCTCCAGAGAATCTAGCCCTCCCGTAGAGAGCGAAACAACCCAGAAGGGACCAAATCAACTTGCTTGAACAAAATGAGCCTGCCATGTCGGCCATAAGGCCAAGTGATCCATCAAAGGAAGAAGATCTGAATATCTTCTTCAGCATCGACTACCTGTGTGTCAGATTTCTGGCTTTCATAGAGAGTGAGGATAGTGATCAAGAAATGCCTAGTGGGAGGCTATACCATCCATAGGGGCACATAGTTGTCAGATCCAATGAATGCCTATGGATCTCTGATAGCGACTATGAATATGAGACTGAGATGGCATATCTCAACCATATGAGGCAACAAGAATACCCCATAGACATCGATGATATGTTTGAACATCTAAATATGGGACCAAGGCATAGGTGGCATTTAAATCAAGTACAGTTAAACCAAGTGCTTCATCCACCATTTTGGGCATACAGGGAGCACCTCCCACCTAGAGATCCTATAGGGCCATCAATGCCAAAGGCAAACCTTATCCTTCTATCCATACATAGGGTCGATCCTTTTGTGCCAGTACCCATAGAGCCAGATTCAGGGTACAAGGATCACCAAGAATGTCTGAGTCGACACCCACGTGATAATAGAGACCAAATTAATTCCATCAACATTATATCCATTGATTTAACCACCCCCATTCACAATCAATCTGATCCAACATGACCATTGTATCTAGACCTAGATGCCATAGACTAGGATCGCACTGACTCACCACCATCCCCATCAGAGTATTGGCCTTGTGGTGAGATGTTTCATTTCACCCCAGGATAGACTTAGGATATCTTCCATGCTGAAGAGGAACTCGATGTTCCCAACATAGATCTAAATTCAGCAAATGATATCCACCTGATCCCAACTCCACACTAGTTGGAGGACGGATCCCACATGTCAGTTGAAGAAACGATTGGCGTAGACATCAATTTTGATCCAATGAATCTACAAATCATCAAGTTGGGGGTAAGTTTATCTCTCAAAGAGCAAGCCGATTACATTGCCCTTCTCAAAGAGAAGAAGGAGGTTTTTGCATGGTCCTACAAAGACATGTCGGGGCTAGACCCATAGCTAGTCATGCATAATCTAACACTTGATCCGACAGTCAAGCCAGTCAAGCAAAAGCTACATAAGATGCACCCAATAGTGGCCTTAATGGTCAAATATGAGCTACAAAAGTTTTTGGATGCACAATTTGTCATCTGTATAGATTACCCACCATGGTTTTCCAACATGGTACCCATCAAAAAGCCTGACGGTAGGATTCACATATGCACCGATTTTTGAGATTTAAACAAAGCAAGTCCCAAAGACGATTTCCCCTTGCCTAGAATCGACGCATTAGTAGATGCTACAGAAGGCCACGAAATACTTTCCCTCATGGATGGTTTCTCGGGATACAACCAGATTCGTATCAATCCTGATGATCAACTAAGAATGACGTTCATGATGCCTTGGGGGACATTTTGTTATAAGATCATGCTCTTTGGCCTTAAAAACGTTGGTGCCACCCACCAACGCGCTATGACATACATCTTCCACAATCACATGCATAAAACTTTGGAAGATTATATGGATGATTTTTTGGCCAAATCTCTTTTGCACCAAAATCATCTCGATGACTTACGCAAGATCCTTGATCGCCTCATCGAACACAAGGTTAGACTAAACCCCAATAAGTGCGTATTTAGCGTCACATCTGGAAAACTCTTGGGTTTCGTAGTCTCAAAACAAGGCATTGAGGTAGATCTAAATAAAGTCAAGGCAATCCTTGAAATGCTTCTCCCAACCACCATCAGGCAACTCAGAAGCTTGTAGGGTAAGGTCGCGTCAATCAAGCGCTTCATAGCACATTTATCTGACAAGTGCCGACCCATGAATAAATTATTACACAAGGGGGTAGCATTTCATTGGGATGACGAGTGCTAGTTAGCCTTCGACAACATCAAAAAATACTTGGCTTCATCACCAGTATTGGCACCACCTAGACCAGGAGTGTCGTTCTATTTATACATCTCAGCTACTGAGGTGGCATTGGGCACCATGCTAGCCCAAAAAAATGAAATACATAAAGAACAGGCTAATTATTATCTTAGTCGTACCCTGGTTAGTTATGAACTTAACTATGCATACGTTGAGAAGCTATGCTTGGTGGTTGTATTTTCCACCAAAAATCTATGCCAGTACATGCTGAGCAATATGACGTATGTTGTGTCTAATGAGAATCCATTGTGGTACATGATGAGTCGTACTTATCATAGTAGTCGCACGATGAAATGGATCATGTTGTTGATGGAGTTTGACATCGAATTCATTGGACAAAAGTCCATCAAAGGTCAAGTCATCGTAGATCAACTAGCATAAGCTCCTCTCAAAAATGATCAGCCTCTGACCATAGAGCTGCCCAATGATGGGGTCTTCCATGTCTCAGAATCTCCAAATTCTGATGAGCCTGAGTCATTGGCCGACATAACCTTATTTTTTGATGGTTCTAAATGTGAGCAAGGGGGTGGCACGAGAATTGTGTTTTTCACACCGAAAGGGGCTCCAATGCCTTTATCATTTAAAATTGATTTCTCGTGCACCAATAACAATGTTGAATATGAAGCCTTGCTCATAGGTCTTTAGACAACCATCACCATGAACATCAAATGCTTGAATATATTTGGTGATTCGCTATTAATTGTCAACCAAGTGAAAGGGGTATTCCAATGCAAATGCCCAGTTCTGTAGGCCTACAAAGCCCTTGTGGATAAATTCTTGGAAAATCTTGAATGGTACAACATCGAGGCACTCCCTCGATCATCGAATTTTTTTGCAGACACTATGGCATCCTTGGGGTCACTAATCCCATAAGACATTTTTGGTGAGATGACAACCATTCAAGTCAAAACGTTATCGCAATCTGCGATGGAGTGTGTAAGCTCTGACATAACGTCAAGAATCCACCTGATCTAGCTTGAACCATCTCAGGATAGGTTCTCTTGAATCCATGATAGTCTAAATCATGCCAACTGGGGGTCTTTGTTCTCTCCAACCCCTCTTAATAGCAACACAACGCTATTTTTACAAGTTCTTTCCCGCTCAGCTTTTGCTAGGGACGAACTTCAAGAGGGATCAATCGGTCATACCATCGAGGTTTCTGATTAGCAGGATTGGTACACACCCATAAGAGACTATCTCAAGTTAGGCAGCCTCCAACTTGGATTGTCACATGTCACGAAAAGATAATTCAAACAGAAAGCGGCAAAACATGTCTTGCTAGGAGACATTTTATACCATCGAAGCTACGAAGGGATCCTCCTCCATTTCTTGGATCAATAGGAGTCCGCTTGGGCGATCACCCAAGCACAAGATGGTACATGCGATGGCCACTTCAACGGTATGGCCATCGCAAAGCACATTCTTCGCATGCGCTATTATTGGCCATATGTAGAGCGATATTGTTGTGCATATGTGTAGAAGTGCATGAAGTGTCAACACCATGATAACTTGACACACGTACCTTCTCAGGCCTTGTAGCCGATCCAATCGGCTTGGCTATTTTTGCAATGGGGCTTAGATCTCATTAAAAATATCTCCCCTGCATCGTCAGGTCATCACACATTTATCATAATGGCCACAAAGTACTTCACTAAGTGGGTGGAAGCAATTCCACTTACCTCTATGACTGGGCCCCGCATTACGAAGTTTATTTTACATAACATCATATGTCATTTTGGTATTCCATCCAAGATCATCTAGGATAATGGGACGTCATTTAAGAACAAATATGTACGTGCTTTGATAACAAGAGTACAAAATTCAACATAATTTTTTGACACCCTATTATCCATAGGAAAATGGGCAAGCGGAGGCGTCAAACAAAATGCTAGTTGCCATCCTTAAAAATATGGTCGCAGATAGTCATAAGGATTGGCACATCCAAATACCACTTGCCCTATGGTCTTATCGCACTAGCATTTAGACGCCCATTGGGGTAACTTCATTTTTGCTAGTGTATGGCTCCGAGGCAGTCATGCCTCTCGAGTTGGGAATACCCTCCTGTGCATATCAATGTAAGAGTTCATCGATGATAACACTGCATGGCAGACCCGGTTAGACCAGCTTACGTTACTCGATGAACGATGTGTCAATGCTCTCGAGCATTTACGTATCTATCAAGAGCGACTTAAGAAAGCATACAACATGAAAGTTCACCTGAGGGACTTTCAGGTTGGTGACCTGGTCTTAAAAGAGAACTAGCAAAATTTTGACTTTTTTCCCCATTTAAGGGACAAGTTCACGGAAAATTGGTTAGGTCCGTATGTAATCAATAGTAAAATAGGACCTGGAACATATCGGCTGGCCTCTCTTGAAGGAATCAAGGAACTAGAACCCTTGAACATTAGTCATTTGAGGCCATTCAATATTTAGAGAGCCATGGCCCACCCCAAAAGCTCCAAGGGTTCTCGCCATCGCTTGGTCAACCTAAAACATCCCAAAGGTATCCATAATCCCTTTGATAAAACCAAAAGCTCCAAGGGTTCCCGCAACCGCTTGGTCACCTAAAATGCCCCAAAGGTATCTATAATCCCTTTGGTCAAACCAAAAGCTCCAAGGGTTCCCGCAATCACTTGGTCAACCTAAAATGCCCCAAAGGTATCTATAATCTCTTTGGTCAAACCAAAAGCTCCAAGGATTCCCACAACCGCTTGGTCACCTAAAACGCCCCAAAGGTATCTATAATCTCTTTGGTCAAACCAAAAGCTCCAAGGGTTCCCACAATCGCTTGGTCAACCTAAAACGTCCCAAAGGTATCTATAATCCCTTTGGTCAAACCAAAAGCTCCAAGGGTTCCCGCAACCGCTTGGTCACCTAAAATGCCCCAAATGTATCTATAATTCCTTTGGTCAAACCAAAAGCCCCAAGGGTTCTCACCACCGCTTGGTCACCCAAAATGCCCCAAAGGTATCCATAATCCCTTTGGTCAAACCAAAAGCCCCAAGGGTTCTCGCCACTACTTGGTCACCCAAAATGCCCCAAAGGTATCCATAATCCCTTTGGTCAAACCAAAAGCCCCAAGGGTTCTCGCCACCGCTTGGTCACCCAAAACGCCCCAAAGGTATCCATAATCTCTTTGGTCAAACCAAAATCCCCAAGGGTTCTCGCCACCGCTTGGTCAAACCAAAAGCTCCAAGGGTTCCCACAATCGCTTGGTCAACTAAAAACACCCCAAAGGTCTCTATAATCCCTTTGGTCCACATCCATTCGGGTTAAACCATCAATAACGAATATTCAAAAACAACAGATAATCAAAAATAACAAAAAAAAATTGCATCTCACTTTCATGCATAATCTTAAATATCAAAACACAAAAAAAAAGCTACATTAGGCATCGCATACATACATTGCATATTTGTTGGTCATACATGTCAAATGCACCATAGACTGTAATTACTCGGCAATTCCATCATTTTCCACATTTGTCCATTTTGTAAATGATCCAACAAGAATAATGCCATTCGCATTTTTGCCATATCATAGTCAGTTGTCTTTTAATGTCTTTAGGGTTTTCATCATTCAGTTGTCTTTAGATTTCTAGCCAAATGTTGTATAAAGTCAGACCGAATTTTACAAGGTAGAGTTTTACTTGGATCACGCCTTGTTACATAGCATTCCAACACAAGCTTAAAACACAAAAATTCCCAAGTTGTGTGAACGAAAGACGAAACCTACAAAGTGGTCCAGGATACCATATAGTGAAAACATTATCTCGCTCATCCCCCTGTGCAAATGACCCCAAGAATGCTGAGAGTTGGAAAAAGGACAAGCATCTTCCCTACCCAATTCCCCAAAATAAACAGTGGTTTTTACCACTATCAGAAATCCCCAATTCTCAAAAAATTGCAAACATAGAAAAAAAATTGTAAAATTCAAACTACAAACTCCAAAGTTTGAAATCAAAACCCTCCAAATGCACACATCAAAAATCACAAGAAAAAGTGATCCCCATCACTAAAAATTTAAATCCCTTGCTCAAAAAAAAAAAAAAAAAAGAGAAAAATAAATAGTGATTTTTATCACTATATATGAGAGCAAGTATCCCAATAAAATTGAAGAAAATAAGGGAGTCAAACTTGAATCCCTAGAAATCTCAGCATTCGAAAGGTCATGAGGTGATCCTCAGTCCCGGTTTGGTGGATAGCCTGCTGGTCACTGGTGGCAAACCTCCCGCATGATGATATATCTATCGCATTAGATGTTGGTCATATGTACAGATCAATGTTTGCATGTGGATAAGCTAGCTTATGGTATCCTAGATTGCGTCATAGATTAATCTTACTAAATGCAACAAAGGAGTTAGTGGAGCTAATTAGGTGATCCTTAGTATAGGTTTTGTGGACAGCCTACCTGGCACTGGCGGTATCCTTACGAATACCACATCAACGAACTCAATCGCACACACAGGGATGTGAAATAACTTGGTCAAACTCAAGTCTAATTTGTACCTTGTTCAAAAGTTTTGTAAGATAATGTACAGTCTTGACTATTTAGTTAAAGCATCTGAGTCTCAAAAAAACCTTAACTACATTCTAAAATAATTGTTGTACATTTCATTACTTACATCACCATCAAAAAATACAAAACAAAAATTACAAATGCAAAAGTTATTTCATAAAGCAAATAGTACAAAAAACCAGTAAATCCTATACAGTCTATGGTGCTACCGCCTGTATACCAACAAATCATTCCATCCATTCCATATGCATACATCTATATCATATAGTTAAAATCATCCACAGTCATAATAGCATATGCATACATCAACATAAAAAAATGTGCATAAAGAACAATAAACCATGACAAGTATATAATCAAACCAAAAGAGTCATGTATATATATCGAGTCAAAATGCCCTCAGGCTACAATAAGAAGGTCCTCTGACCTCACAAAAACCAAAAACTCAAAATCCCCAAAGCCTAGGGAGTCGACCACCATGATCACGCAAGATCGATGCGACTAGAACTACCCCTAGTAGTATGGGTCCTATGGGACCTCTCAGGGTGGTTGCTGCCAGCCCTCGCACCCTGCCCACCAACACTACCCTCACCTAGCCGCATGTGATGAGATGATGTAGACTGCTTAGTCTCATTGCCTCTCGTACGATGCGATGAACCACCTCCATCAAGCACAGGTAACTGTCCACCGAGGTGGAAAACCTCTATCTCTAACTCTATCTAGTACCAACCCCACTCCATATCTCATCGGTGATACATAACCAATGCACTATCCCGATGTGCCAACTGAGTCCATAGGAGATCCCTCTCATGCGTTACCTCCACCAAAGTATCTCTATGCTCCTCCTCTCATCTCCGTAGGAGACCCTCCAATCATGCTATCTCAGCACGAAGCCCAGCCTCCACATCCCCTGAGATAGCCTGAGGCATGGGCACCTCCGAAATGGCCTGCTACTCTAGCACCCACTGCTTTGGGACATCCTATACATTTGGCTGCTTTGAAACCCCTAAATTGTCTCCATATTCAGTGAAGTCATCGATCTCCACCATGTCAGCATCATCAAGCAGAGCCCCCAACCCTCCACCGGTGCCTCTGCACCCCCACCTCCTACTATTGTAGTATCCATGCCTCCTAGAGGCCCCTGACTCTGCCATCACCAAATAATCCACCACCGATCATACTCTGCAGTCACCCCTGATGAGGCCTGGAAATGCCTCAATCATAACATGTTTTGAACACTAAAATTGCCTATAAACTCTTATGTTTTATCTGATATGTTAGTTAAGTTGATTCAATATGCTGTATATTAACCATTTTGCATGATCAATGTATTTGGAATATTATATGCTGATTTTTACAACTTTTTGCATAGTTTTGTGTTCTTTTTGCTATGACTTGCTAAAATGGGATATGCTTAGAATAATAGCAGCATTTCACTAATCATGTTTTGATTTGTCTCAAGCATTTATTTCACCTAAATGGCAACAAGTGCAAGCAAACCATTGTTATGCAAAGAAAATCGGTCTTTCCCATGTAAATTCCAGCCACTTGTCCATAAATAGCAAGGCATGGAATTCACATGTGGAAAGAGATGAAGACCATTGGAATTTGATCTTAGGAGATAACCCACCCGAGAGATGCAGAAGAAATCACTGGAAAAGCACACATTTGTTCATTTCAAGTATCTTCGAATGAACAGATATCTTCGAAATGAGAGAACACAGCATCTTCGAAATGAGCGGATCTTCGGAATGAAGAATGCATATCTTCGAAATGAGCGGATCTTCGAAATGAGTGATCTTGGAATGAGAATTGCAGTATCTTCGGAATGAGCGATCTTCGAAATGAGAATTGCATTGTCTTCGAAATGAAGCCACTTATCTTCGAAATGAAAATAGAATGTGCTTTTTGACTTGTTGACCGATTTTTGAAGCCAAAAAAGGGAAATAAAGGTTGGAAAAGGTAAAGGAAAATATCTTCCATCTGTCTTTGCCGTCATTGCCGACCAAAGCCATCATTAAGGGAAAGATCAAGTTTTAATCTTCTTCTAGGATAAAACCAGAATTTGTTGCAGCATTGTAGGATTAGATCTTTTGAGATATTCTTTGTTTGTAATTAGACCATAGGACATCTATAAATATTGCTCCCATTCAGGTTGAGCCTAGTAGTAGTAGAAGTAAGTAAGATATGTAGAGAGAGTAAGGAAGCTAGGAAGAAGCAAAAAATAGGTAGAATTTGACTGTTACAGTCTTGTAACAGGTTTTCAATAGAATTATTGTAATCATGTTCTTTAATCAATAAAGTGCACCACTTCTATTTCATATTGCTTGTAAATGAGTGTGATTAAGATCTAGAGAGAGAGAGAGACTCATACCTTCTTCTAGACAAGGAGGCTGGCCACTTCCAGACCTAGGAGGAGGACTAACAAGGTTTTATTCTGATTTTGTTGCAGCAGAATGAGTTGTAGAACTTGTTATTTCAATTGCTTGTAAACAACTGACAATATCTGTAGTCTTAGTTTATTTATACTTAGATTAATCTTGTGCTTAATGTTTTAGTTATAATCTTTACTTTCAGCAAAGCTTCCATTTTATTTCAGACTATTATTTCTAGAATTTATTATTTTCAGCAATTTCTTGCATTTTATGTTTTGCTATCAAACCTTGCACAGAAGATTGACAACCTTCTGTTACAGAGCCTTGACAGTTTTCATTTCCATGTTAGAATTAGACTTTCATTACTACAAAAGTAATTAGATTTCCTTTCTGCAATTAGGATCAGACTTTCAATTCTACAACTATTATTTCTGCAACATAATTAGGTCTTATTCTGCAATTGTAAATCAGGACTTCATTTCTGTAGTTAATGATTAGTTTCCAATTCTGCAACTTAGATTAAGGTTTAATTCATGCAATTTAGAGATAGGAATGTCCTAAAACCCCCCACACAACCGGTTTCACCAATAAGACCTGTTGCTCTAGATTGACCTAAGTTATAGCTGTTTTGCCTCTTCTTCCGTAGATAGCCTTGTACACAGCCCTGGATTGACAAATACATTGAGAATTAATGATGGTATAATGACTACGCATCATTTTGGCACCGTTGTCGAGGAATAGTGTTGCTAGAAGAAAACAAATAGTCCAATAGTTGTAATCAGACTAAGCTATGAAAATTCAGGTTAAAATCTGAATACAACAACTGAGGAAGATAACAACTATTGACTTAATTTATGTCATTTAAGAGTAAACATGAATGAGTAAGTCTAGGGATGAAAAAGGTAGAACTACCCCAAAGGACCCCTGGCTTGTTCCATTAAGGAGATCTTCACGCCTAAGGGGTGAATCACCTGTGTTTGAACTACCAAAAAGATTGATAGAAAAATCACCAGTCTCACCATCATTAGAACATTTTGAGAAAGGAAAATCACCAATTTTATCATCATCAGAATATCCTAAGAAAGACAATTCATCAGACTCATCATCAACAGAGAGGCTTGGACCTCTTGAGAGAACAATTTGGGAAGCTTTAACTTCTCCCAACAAATAGGAAACTATGGCAGAAGGAGGCAATATAGATGGCCAACATGGCTATGTCCATAATGAAGGAGATGATCAGGATATGCTCCAACCTTCCAGAACATTTGAATATCCTATTCGTCTGAATCCAACACAAAACTCTCCCATGAAGACCATTTCACCTTCAGTACTTCCAACCTTTCGAGGTGTTGTATCTGAAGATCCTGATCAGTTTTTGTTTGAATTCAAGGTAGTGTGTCAGACCTATGATTATATAAATGACAATCAAAAACTTAAGGTTTTTCCCTCAACACTCAAGGATTCAGCATTGCGCTGGTTCATGAGCTTAGAGCCTAATTCCATAAGAACCTGGGATCAAATGGAAACTGTCTTTTTAGACAAATATCAGGAATATTGCCATGTAAGGAATAGAAAAGATGAGTTATTCAGAATCAAGCAGGAAGATGATGAGACATTGGAAGATTATCTTGATAGGTTCTCCTTTGTTCAAAGGAGATGTGGACTTGTAGAACCAGAATTATGTAAAACCATATTTTTGAGAGGATTGCAAGATGAATCCAGAGAAGTTCTGGATTTGATGGGAAAAGGGGATGTAACCACTCTCAGTAATGATGAAATTATGGATCTCTATAGGAATTACTCTCGCACTAAGCAGAGAAGAAGAAAAAGCCACACAAATGGCACTGATGTGAAGGACCTGATAGAGGAACTTGCAAATTTCAAAACTGATATTCTAGTGCACCTAAACACTACTTTAGGGGAAATGTCTACAAAAGCAAAAAACATAGAACCTTTGGCAATTTATTGCCCAAGATGTAGAAATAAACATGCTTTGCAGGAATGTCCTTTGAATAAAACATCTATCTCAACCATTTGTAGTATCTCGTTCAAAAAGGCATTCAACCGATCAATGCCACCTGCTACCACAACTCAAAACTGTGTTAGAAAATCAGATTGAGGAACTCAACTATATTGGACCAAAACAAGGGGGAAATTTCTCTCAATACCAAAATCCCCCTCGTTTTCCTACAAATTGGGGGCATAATCCTAGTACTATGCCTTGGGGACAATCAGAACCACCCCAACGTCCTTGGAATTATCCTCAATGGACAAATTCCCAAGAATGGCCACAAGCAAATTGGAGTAACCTAGCCTGGAATCGAATCAAAAGAATCAAAACAACCCCTCATGGAATCAAAACAACCCATCTTGGAATCAAAACAATCCATCCTAGAATCAAAATCAGACTAATCCACATTGGATGCAAAACCAACCATAATGGAGTCAGCAATACCAGTCCTATCCAAGGCAGCAAAGGAATCAAGGTCAAACTCAGCATTTGTTGCCTACACCTAATCAAAATTTTCAAGAAAAATAGTAGCAAACACAGCAAGTGAAACAACCTCAATTGCCAGCTCAACCAGTCACTAATCCAAATAGCATGAGATAGACACCTCCTGTCTATGTGGTCAAGCTGAAGAAAATGTTGAAATTAATGTTCTTGATTGTAGTAACATCCAACTTCGTTCAGGAAAAGTTGTACCTAAACCAGTTTCAAATGAAATCAAAGAAAATGAAGAGCAAGAATCATCAGAACCAGAGAGAATCCAACCAACAATAGAGATAGAAGAAAAATTGGAACCAGAGAGAATCCAACCAACAATAGAGAAAGAGACAAAAATAGAACCACAAGAGTAACAATTACCAAGGATAATTCCATATCCTGAAAGATTCAATGCAATACCAAAAAATTTTGAGTCGAATTGGTCAAAGAACTCAAAAAGTTGACTATATCATTGCCCTTATTGCAAGCCATTAAGGAAATACCAGAGATTAATAGTACTATCCAAAATTTGTGCATTAAAAGAGTAGGAAGAAAGAAGAAAGCATTTCCCAAGACTGTGCAGGTTGAAGGAAAGATAGCTGATCTCTTATCTGGAAAACTAGTACCTCCAAAGTATAGTGATCCAGGAAGTCCAGTTATCATAGTTACCATAGGTTCAGTACCAATATCAAATGTTTTAGTAGATCTAGGAGCTGCAATAAATGTCATGACCAAGGATACAATGAAACAATTACAGCTCAAACATCTCAGCCCCACATTTACAGTTTTAGAAATGGCTGATAGGTCAGTTGCAAAACCTGAAGGTATCATTGAAGATGTCCCTATAGAAGTTTCTTCTTGGGAATTCCTTGTAGATTTTTTGGTTTTACAACCAAGAAATTTAGCACATGGATATCCCATTATTTTGGGAAGACCTTGGCTTGCAACTGCAGCAGCCTTCATAGACTGCAGATCTGGAAATATGACTATTTCAAATGGTATTGATCTGAAATAGATTTCTTTATATCCTCCTGCAAAACCATCTAGCAAATTTTTAGGTCAGTTATGGTTTTCTGACTCAGATGAAGAACCAGAAGAGGTCATTTCTACACTAGCTACCTTAGTAGTAAGAGAACACATAGAAGACCTCAGTGACACAAAAAATTTAGAAAATGAAACAATCCTGATGAATGTTCTGCATGAACAAGGTTTAGAAGGGGAAGCAACAAATATCCAATAGTTGTTAAGTAATGAGGAGAATCAAAAATCTGAAGATGAACCATCTGTACTATCATAGGGAAACTCTGTTTCACTACCACATGGATGGCACCATCATCTGATTTTTCCTTCTCACTGCTCCATACAAGATATGCTTCCCTCAAGCAGCAATAAAATAGGAACTGCTTCTTTTCTCCCATCTCAGGAATGTCCTCTTAATCCCTTAATCACCATGTATGAAGGAGTGAATTCAGTCCTTCTAAATACAAAACAAATAGAAGTCCAACCAGGCAAATTTTTGAACATTTATAGCCAGCTTACTAGGGAAGAGGAAGAAAAATTGATAGTTGTCTTGTAGAAGCATGTTCATGCTTTTGCTTGGAACTACAAAGATATGTCAGGAGTTCATCCTGATATATGTACCCATAGAATCTATACTGAAGAAGTCAAGCCAGTTAGACAACCCCAAAGAAGATTGAATCCTGCCTTAAGAGATATTGTGAAAGAAGAAATTGAAAAACTTCTGGAAGTAGGATTCATTTACCCAATTTCTGATAGCCAATGGGTTTCTCCATTGGTAATAGTTCCTAAGAAAAATGGAAAAATGAGAGTATGTGTAGACTATAGAGAGTTGAATAAGGTGACATACAAAGACCATTTTCCATTACCTTTCATAGATCAGTGTTAGATACTCTTGCTGAAAAAAGATACTTTTGTTTTCTTGATGGATTTAGTGGATATAATCAAATTCAGATTGCACCTGAAGATCAAGAGAAAACAACTTTTACATGTCCATGGGGAACATTTGCCTATAGGGTTTTACCTTTTGGTTTGTGTAATGCCCCAACAACTTTTCAGTGAGTAGTCCTAGCAATTTTTGCTGATCTGACCACCAAAAGTGTTGAAATATACATGGATGATTTCACAATATGTGGACAGACTTTTGATTTTACATTGGAAAATCTTGACAAAGTCTTAACTCGCTGTGAAACATACCAGTTATCCTTGAATCCAGAAAAATGCTTCATGATGATGAAGGAAGGGATAGTTCTTGGTCATCACATCTCTCCTGAAGGGATCCAAGTTGATCCAAAGAAGGTGGAAATTATCAAGAATCTCCTTCCTCCTAAAACTCGGACTAATGTCGAAGCTTCCTAGGACACATTGGTTTTTACCGTAGGTTTATTCCCAACTTTAGTACAATAGCCACTCCTATGTTTGCCCTATTGACTAAAGATTCTGAATTCTCCTGGACTGCAAAGTGTCAGGAAGCATTTGAAGCTCTGAAAGAGAAATTAATAACTCCACCTGTGCTCAGAGGACCTAATTGGACATTACCATTTCACATACAGACTGATGCCTCCAATACAACAATTGGAGCAGCATTAGGACAAATTGATAATGGTGAACACTATACCATCTACAACATTAGCAAGAACTTGATAGGAGCCGAGAAAAATTATACAACAACTGAGAAGGAATTCCTAGCAGTAATTTATGCCATCAACAAATTCAGGCATTACATCACAGGTTATCAAATATTTATTCACACAGATCATACAACCATTAAGTATTTGATGAATAAACCTATGGTAAGTGCAAGAATTATTCGTTGGTTGTTGTTGCTGCAAGAATTTGATATCACTATAATCAACAAACCAGGAAAAGCTAATGTTGTGGCAGATTTCTTGTCCAGGTTGCAGAACACGGATGAAGGGGAATTAGTTGATGACACTTTTCCTGATGAAAAACTATTTGCTATATCAGTCCAATCACCTTGGTTTGCAGATATAGCCAATTATTTGGTCACAGGGAAAGTTCCTCCACATTTCACTTCAAAATAGAAAAAACAATTGATCAAACAGAGTTCTTCTTTTGAATGGATTAAGGGTATGCTTTTTAAGTGCAGTCCCGACCATGTGTTACGTAGGTGCATCCGAAAGGATGAAGTGTATGATATCCTTAGAGCTTGTCATGATGAACCCTCAGGTGGACACTATTCTGTAAAAAGCACAGTTAGGAAAATCTTAGGGATAGGATATTATTGGCCATCTCTTCACAAGGATGTGAAAAAGTACATCAGGCATTGTGATGCATGCCAAAGAATGGGGAAACCCACTCATACAAATGAGATGCCACTACAGCCTCAAATGGTTTTAGAACCATTTGAGAGGTGGGGGCTTGATTTTGTAGGACCTATTGATCCACCTTCTCAAGGAAAGGTGCATATTCTAGTATGCACTGATTACCTGACAAAGTGGGTAGAGGTGCATGCTTTCAAACATGCTCGTGAAGAGAAGGTCATTGATTTCTTGTATACTCAGATTTTTTAGAGATTTGGAGCTCCACGGTCTATCACCACAGACCAAGGACCCCAATTTGCATCCAAAGTCATAAAGGCATTTACAGAATTGTATGAAATCAAACATAGGAAATCATCACCTTACCACCCACAAGCAAATGGCCAGGTTGAGGTAACAAACAGGGAACTAGAACGCATCTTGACAAAAATAGTAGCTTTTCATAGGAGAAATTGGCTAGATAAATTACCTGAAGCAGTTTGGGCCTACAATACTACTTGGAAGTCCACTACTGGATTCACACCTTATGAACTAGTCTTTGGTAAAAAGCCTCTCTTACCTATTGAATTTGAGCTACTAACATTGCGCACAACACTGGAAATTGGAATTGAATTGTCATAGGCACAGACAGACAGGATTCTACAGCTGAATGCATTGGATGAACTTAGATTGGATGCTCTGCACCAAACTGAGGTAATTCAGGAGCAGAGGAAGCTGTGGCATGACAGTCACATTCAGCAGAGGAAACTTCAACAAGGAGATTGGGCTTTACTATTTGATTCTCGCTATGAAGACTTCCCTGGAAAACTGAGAACTAGATGGTTGGGACCTTACTGGATTGAAGAGGTATTTGACAATGGAGCAGCTCGCCTATCCCCTATTGATGGATCACAAAGGAAGTTGGTAGTAAATGGACATCGCCTCAGAGTGTACCATACACCTCTGACTAAAGATGAATTCTTGCAGCAACTTGATAGTTTGGATACACAATAGGTGGAAGAGATTCCCTCTTCCACTTCAAAACAATCAGCATGATCATGGATTTCAAGAAAAAGCAAAAAATACAAAAAAAATCAGAAAAAAATAGAAAACAAAAAGATGAATAAATTCTGAGTATGAATTCCTTCATGGGCATGGTTTCATGGGAAATCATGAAATTCCTTCATGGGCATAGTCAGGATCAAGAAAAAAAAAAAAAGAGAAAAGGAGAGGTAAAAAAAAAAAAAAGGGAAAATCAAGAAAAAAAAGAGAGAAAATGAATAACTCAGCAGTGAAAACCTTTTCTTAAGGCACTATTGGGTTGGTATGCATGAAAACCAGTTTTCTGGCATGCATAACCTTGAGAAATTTCTGAACCATCATTGTACAAATTCACCAAGTGCACTTGTTTTGAAATGTTGCAGAAAATCTCAGCAGAACATCAACAAAGGCAGTCATTCTTCAAAACTGGCATTAACTATTTTTATCAGGTATATATTTCTTACATTTCTTCATTGTAAAATGATTGGTGTATAGTATATGACAATTAACCATTAGCATAAAAGGTATTCATAAGAGTTGGCATACTTAAGACATGTTTTGAAAATGAAAATATTGATTTCTGCCTAATCTTCGAAACAAGAATGCCAAAAATAGTGCCTGTTGTATTATCTTCGGATTGAAATTGTCTTCGGAATGATAGCAAAATGAATGTTGCACTTTGTCTTCAGAAAGAAACTTTGTCTTCGAAATGACAATTTGTCTTCGAATGAAACTTGGTCTTCGGAATGACGACTTGTTCCATCATCTTCGGAAATGAAGATCTGTCTTTGAAATGAAGATCTGTCTTTGGAATGATGATTTACCTTCGCAATACACATGATCTTGAAATGAGGATTGATCTTGAATGAGGATTAATCTTGAAATGAAGATTTAAATTTGCAAAAGAGGATTTGTCTTGAATGAAACTGAATGAAGTTATAATCTTTGGAATGAGGATTTGTCTTCGAAATGAAGACTCATCTTCGAAATGAAGTCATAATCTTCGAAATGAAGTTTTGTTTGTGCAATAAGTTATAATCTTTGAAAGAGCATTTCCACGTGGCATCCAAGAAGACAAGGTACGACAAAATCAAATTCTTTTAGTTGCATACGATAAAAAGGAACACGTGTCAGCAAGATATGGTTTATTTTGCACCCACTGGAAAATACAAGAAAAATTAAAACTAAATGAGGTGGATCTGACGGCAAGGACGTCCACGCAATCATTGATGGATAGGTGTTCGATGCAATAGTAGAAATGCGTGCCACCTTCCTTTTCGAAGACGTGTTTGTGAAGTACAGTGCTCAGGTTACGGTTCATTCCGAAGAAGAAGACGAGAAATAGGGCAAGCGAAGATTTCGAACTAAACCCTACAAATCTGCAACATAAAAACCAGAGATCCAGCAGAGGAATAGCAGCAGTAGTGAACGGTTTTTAAACAAAAAATATGGGGTGAAAGATCAGAACGGAACCTGCAGATACCACCTACCTCCGAGAAAATCTGATAGTCATGCAGATTTTTGAAGATGGAGGGTTTATGCCATTTCTGGATAAGTTTAATGGGTCTTCTGAAGATTTGGCTGGCATGTTCGCCCATACATTCAAAAACAACCGAGCACATGTTAACGACATGACTATTGAGGTAACCCCTAAAATTTTAAGTCAGATTATTGAGCTGCCATTAGAAGGGATTTCAATTTCTAGATCTGGCAAGAATACATTGGCAAATGTAGTTAATCAATTTGTAGAAGAAAATGATAGAGAGCTAGAGTATTTAACCCATAACAACACATGCAAAGGGTTAAAAAGGGCCAGCCTGTAGGAACCCTGGGATGAAGTAGCCACCTGGGTAATTAAATTCCTAACCTGTGAAGGGCAGTATGTGCTGTTGTCAGGGCATCATCTATGAATTTTGAACCATCTCAGACATGGTGAGCAACAACCAGAAGTTAGGGTAAATCTTCCCCTGTATCTGTATCAAGAATTAAAAAACATGGCAAAGAGATATCAGGAGGGTAAAGGAAGCCTTCGCCATCATGGCCTCATCAAACTAGTTTGCCAACACCATTTTAGAGGAAACCCTAGGAGTTTTGATAGGTTTTACTCTACCCTAAATGATGTCATTTTTAGGGATGAAGATGAGGAAGAAGAAGAACTAGATACTATTGATGTTGCTGTAGAAGAAGAAACAGTGCTACAGAAAATGTTGTAGAAGATGCTGCAGAGGAAACTAGAAGGTGCTACAGAAGCTGTTATAGAACCACACCCAACAGTAGCAACAAAAAACCTTGCTCCTGAACCCTCAACTTCATGAACCAAGAAACAAAGAAAAAGAGGATCTAGAACTGGTAGCAGAGCAAAAAAACAAAAGAAGGTTCATTTTTTGAGTGACTACTGATTTGATAGAACAAGAAATAATAAGGGAAATAGAGGCATCTAAAACTGTCCCCATAACCCCTGCTAACACCAAAAAATAGAGCAAAAAGAAGAAGTTTGCATCTGGAACTAGGAGGTCCACTAGAATCCATTTGAAAGAAATAGTAGAATAGGTTATGGAGGAAGAAGAAGGACAAAGTAGCCCAGATGTCACAGAAATACAACCAGCCTCTGAAAATTTTCTAGAATTCCCTGAATAGATAGTTGAGGCAAAACTGAGTAGGATAATTTGGAGGAGGCTATAGTTCAACAGGCTATAGATATGGTAGATACACTTATAAGAAGTTTTATAGAGCCTCTTGAACAAGAACAAATTGTTGTATAAGAAGAGATATTGGTTGAGCACCTAACTAGCTGATCTGTCTCGCATCGCTTCTGAGGTTAAATAGAAGTGGAAGACATCACAGAGTAGCTGAGGGCAGCAAGAAGTGTTGTTAGAACATAAACCAAGTGGATTGAGGAGAAAGAAAGCATCATTGAGATACAGGAAAGAAAAATTGTAGAGTTACAATAGGAAGTGGCAGAATTGAGAAAAATGTTGTCACAATCTAAAAAATAGCCAATTGTATCCATTGATGAAGACAATTTGGCTCAATTGCTTCTGGGTCTATCAAGGGCAGATGACTCTATTGAGACAAACATGGGTGTTCATTCTGAAGTAGCACCCCTTCATTCTGAAGAAGTGCCTGTTCATTCTGAAGCAGCACCATCTCATTCTGAAGCATTGCCTTCTTGTTCTGAAGATGCTTCAGAAATGGTAAAGAGCATAGCAGAGGATGTTGAAGATGAGCCACCAACACAGGAACAGTCCCAATAGCAAGAAAATGTTCAAGTAAGTACTCCTATTGAGGTCCCTACATTTCAAACTATTACACTTTCAGTAGAAACAACAGATAAGGGGGTACAAGTAGAATTACTATCTGATGACAACCCCATAGAAATAGCAAATAAGGAGGTACAGGTAGAATTATTGATAGATGATCAACCAATAGAAGTGGCAAAAAAGGAGTTCAAGTTGATCTGCTACCTAGGATTCCACCCGTAGTCAGACCACCTAATACTGTGTCTCTAGAGCAGTACAATGCAGACATAGCTAATTGGATGATTAGATATGAGCAACTTGCCACTAAAACTGAAAAGTTCAAATTGGAAGCAAAATAGCTAGAAGCCAAGGAAACAGAAATTCAAGCATTGAAAGAAAAGGTGTCTGACTTATGTCAAATTGCTGAATTTTTAGTTCAATTTAGATGACCAGCCAGATTTTACAGCCTTATTTTGAAGGAGAAATACCTCAGATGGCAGGTCATGAGGATTAGTTCAAACCTCCCATATAAATTGGACACCACTACAGATTTTCTGGAAGCATACTTTGACAGCCCTTTTGAGCAGAAAAATCTCCTGTGTGAACTATTTTTACACAGTTTCTTCATTCCAGAGGAAGTAGAATTTCATCCTCAAATCTACATTGGAGATGTTCAATTGAGAGCATTTATGTCTACTTTGCAGAATCAGCTTTACTGGGATCAAGAGAAAAAGTAGAATAAAGAGATTGAAACAAGGGCTGAGTTGTTAGTCAGAGCAATCCAGCCAAACCACCTAGTTATCACCAGACAACACTTCTCAATGATGAACAGGGATGATATAAAGAGGATGTACTTGAACAACTTAAGGGACTGTGTGGCCAGATTCAACAATTTCTGTGATCACAATTTTTTCCCAACATTGTCAGTGTGCAGAGACAGATGGGCTGAACTTTCCATGTCTTTGAGGAAAAGAGAACCCATCTCCCCCATCAACTTAGAATGGTCCAGAAGAAGAGAAAAAGGTGTAATCCAACTGATTCAAATCATGCAACATAACTGGATAGGTCTTAGGTTTAGGCCTCCAACCATCATTACTCCAGTTCCATTCTACCTTGAGGAAGATGCCCAACTCGATGAACAGTTTGAAGACTGCTCAGAAACATTCAGGAAAATAGGGGGTATTATATAGGCAAGAAATTATTCTATAGGTCATGGAATCTAAACATGGACATATGTGATTCCATAGCCCAATGTAATGCATGAGGGCATGCATTAATATAAGTTGGGGGAAAATGATGAGGCCTGGAAATGCCTCAATCATAACATGTTTTGAACACTAAAATTGCCTATAAACTCTTATGTTTTATCCGATATGTTAGTTAAGTTGATTCAATATGTCGTATATTAACCATTTTGCATGATCAATGTATTTGGAATATTATATGCTGATTTTTACAACTTTTTGCATAGTTTTGTGTTCTTTTTGCTATGACTTGCTAAAATGGGATATGCTTAGAATAATAGCAGCATTTCACTAATCATGTTTTGATTTGTCTCAAGCATTTATTTCACCTAAATCGGCAACAAGAGTAAGCAAACCTTGCTGTGCAACAAAATCTGTCTTTCCCATGTAAATTCTAGCCAGTTGTCCATAAATAGCAAGGCATGGAATTCACATGTGGAAAGAGATGAAGACCA
Source organism: Wollemia nobilis (assembly GCA_028583015.1). NCBI lineage: Eukaryota > Viridiplantae > Streptophyta > Pinopsida > Araucariales > Araucariaceae > Wollemia > Wollemia nobilis. The sequence continues at coordinate 40,441 of JAQPPZ010003372.1, read as the reverse complement.
TTGGAATTTGATCTTAGGAGATAACCCACCTGAGAGATGCAGAAGAAATCACTGGAAAAGCACACATTTGTTCATTTCGAAGTATCTTCGAAATGAACAGATATCTTCGAAATGAGAGAACATAGGTCTTCGAAATGAGCGGATCTTCGAAATGAAGAATGCATTATCTTCGGAAATGAGCGGATCTTCGGAAATGAAGAATTGCAGTATCTTCTGAATGAGAATTGCAGTATCTTCTGAATGAGCGATCTTCGGAAATGAGAATTGCATTGTCTTCGAAATGAAGCCACTTATCTTCGGAATGAAAATAGAATGTGCTTTTTGACTTGTTGACCAATTTTTGAAGCCAAAAAAGGGAAATAAAGGTTGGAAAAGGTAAAGGAAAAGATCTTCCATCTGTCTTTGCCGTCATTGCCGACCAAAGCCATCATTAAGGGAAAGATCAAGTTTTAATCTTCTTCTAGGATAAAACCAGAATTTGTTGCAAAGCATTGTAGGATTAGATCTTTTGAGATATTCTTTGTTTGTAATTAGATCATAGGACATCTATAAATATTGCTCCCATTCAGGTTGAGCCTAGTAGTAGTAGAAGTAAGTAAGATATGTAGAGAGTAAGGAAGCTAGGAAGAAGCAAAAAATAGGTAGAATTTGACTGTTATAGTCCTGTAATAGGTTTTCAGCAGAATTATTGTAATCATGTTCTTTAATCAATAAAGTGCACCAGTTCTATTTCATATTGCTTGTAAATGAGTGTGATTAAGATCTAGAGAGAGAGAGACTCATACCTTCTTCTGGACAAGGAGGCTGGCCACTTCCAGACCTAGGAGGAGGACTAACAACAGGTTTTTATTCTGATTTTGCTATAGCAGAATGAGTTGTAGAACTTGTTATTTCAATTGCTTGTAAACAACTCGACAATATCTGTAGTCTTAGTTTATTTATGCTTAGATTAATCTTGTGCTTAATGTTTTAGTTGTAATCTTTACTTTCAAGCAAAGCTTCCATTTTATTTCAGACTGTTATTTCCAGAATTTGTTGTTTTCAGCAATTTCTTGCATTTTATGTTTTGCTGTCAAACCCTGCATAGAAGATTGACAACCTTCTGTTACAGAGCCTTGACAGTTTTCATTTCCATGTTAGAATTAGACTTTCATTGCTGCAAAAGTAATTAGATTTCCTTTCTGCAATTAGGATCAGACTTTCAATTCTGCAACTGTTATTTCTGCAACATAATTAGGTCTTATTCTGCAATTGTAATTAGGACTTCATTTCTGTAGTTAATGATTAGTTTCCAATTCTGCAACTTAGATTAAGGTTTAATTCATGCAATTTAGAGATAGGAATGTCCTAAAACCCCCCACACAACCGGTTTCACCAATAAGACCTGTTGCTCTAGATTGACCTAAGTTATAGCTGTTTTGCCTCTTCTTCCATAGATAGCCTTGTACACAGCCCTGGATTGACAAATACATTGAGAATTAATGATGGTATAACGACTACGCATCAACCCCAACATCATCCATGTTGGGTACATCAATAACTACATCAGACCCCTCACCTAGTAGCTCAATGGTAGGCCAAACTAGAGTCCTCTCCTCACCGTGATGCCGATAGATCAAGGGATCACCAGGCAATCCCTGGTGCACCCCAAACTTTCATGTCACCCGAACATATGGGAAATACTCCTGCTATGTCCCGTGCTTCCCAATTAACCATCTACCCTTATGCACATGTTTAAGCTACTCTCCAGCCTTAGGCCAGGCTAGATAGTCCCGGTACGGCCACTAGAACACTTTCCCTGGCACTAGATGAGAGAAGGTAATAGTATAGTGACCTACGTCATCTGCCCATCATCGACTCTGTCCATGCTCCTCTGATCTCTGCCATAAATAAACATAGCCAACTTCTTGATCCACCATCTCACCTCAGGTAGTCCAAGGTAAACCCTATGGCCACTCCATAGCTATGTGCTACCATCCCCAACATTGTAAAAGATAGCTGCATTCGATCCCCTTCCACTTTCGATATCGAACCTCGTACAACTCATCGTACAACTTTTCAAATAAAGTCTGACCCCATATCATAATAAGTGGAGCTGATGTAGGACACTCCACCAATGTGAAAACCAAATTCGACAGGTTCCAAGGGAACCTCGCACCTCAGGAGTCAAGAAGTAGCATATTAGAGATGAGGGTCATGATCAAAGCATGCCTCACCCCTAATATGCCCTTCTCTAGCCACCATCGCACCAGAATATCACCTATCTAGCAGTCAGCCTCTACCCTCTCCATAGCCCTCTCCACCCCCCTCTCCACCGTCGAACCAAAACATCATGTCAATATCATTGTCCGCTGGTCACGATGGGTTGTCCGGATAGGCAGTCCATCTATCAAAATCCATAGAATCCGATACACATCCTCCAGAGTAACAGTCATCTCCCTTGTTGGGAGATGAAAAGTGTTGGTGCGGGGATCCCATAGATTGATCAGGGTAGTCAAATATGCTTGATCCCCCACCATAGGCTCCAAACACATCACGTGCTTGAGCCCAAGGGCATCAAGCCACTCCCAATCCACAACTATCAGGGCATCCCGGGAATTAGAGAAAATAGTCGACTAGTGGTACCGACTCTTCACAACCTGAAACAACATAATAAAACGAAAAAAGATATTAAGTACATACTTAATATAAACAAAAACATTAAAATAAAACTGTACAACAAAAGTACATACTACAATTTACAATTGTATAACAAAAGTAAAGCATAATAAATACAATAAAACAAATGTACAACGAAAGTACAGGATCATTAAAATAAAACTATACAACAACGACAACATACATGAAAATAACTGTACAATCAACAAAAAACAAAACAAAACAAAAAAATCATATTAGGGTTTCAACCTTACTGTGAACGCAAAACCAAAAAAAATCATATTAGGGTTTCAACCTTAATGTGAACGCAAAACAAAAAACAAAAAAAAAATCATCTTAGGGTTTCAACCTTAATGTGAATGCAAAACAAAAACAAAACAAAAAAATCATATTAGGGTTTCAAACTTAATGTGAATGCAAAACAAAAATGAAACAAATCATATTAGGGTTTCAACCTTAATGTGAACACAAAACAAAAACAAAACAAAACAAAAAAAATCATATTAGGGTTTCAACCTTAATGTGAACGCAAAACAAAAACAAAAACGAAACAAAATATATTAGGGTTTCAACCTTAATATAAACAAAAACAACAAAATAAAACGAAAACATTTTGGGTTTTAAACCTAAATACAAACACAAAAAAATTAAAGATAGCCGTTGTGTACTAGGGTTTGGACCTTAATATATGAAAATTAACAACAAAATAACAGAGCACAAAAACATGTTGGTTCCTATATTAGGTTTTCAACTTGATATACGAATAAAATCAAACTAACACACAAAAAAAAAAATTAGGTTTTTAAAACCTTAAAAACAAAATAAAGCGAACAAACACTTATATGTGAGTTTTTAACTTCATATAAAAAATGCATGAATAACAAGCAGAGAGAAGGAACATCATACTGGTCTCACCTTGGCTCCTCCACTCGAAGATCCGGTTCTCGCACTCATGATGTCCACAAAATTTTAGCAACGCTTCGCTACGCACACTCGCACTCCTCCTCACTGCTCCAAATCGCCAAGAAAAACAAATTGCAAATGAGCCCAAAACCTAGTTTTGGTCCTTATATAGGTTGTTAGGCCTGTAATCATTCCACCCTGGGACAATTACAAAATTGCTATTCGTCCCACCCTGGGATGATTACAGAGCAAAAAATAAAGCAACAAAAACTACATCCAAAAAATGCACCAAAAACAACAATAAATCTGCCAAACAAAGGTGCCTTTGCACTTGACATTCATGGCATGAAAAACCATCGTCGGGGTCACAAATACTCACTATCCTACTCCCTAAGAAGGCTAGCATAGCCGGACCGCTCCACGGGAAGGAATATTTTTGATAATTTCTACCCCAATAGGCATCGAAAAAAAAGGGTCAAAACCCACCAAAAATAGGTCCGATGGTTGGAAAACTGCAGTAAGCGTTCAACAAAAACAACTGAAGGCACCCTTACACACGTCATCTTGGGTCAAGCGACTCATCGCTTTTCTCATTTTTGGTCATTCCCTCATTGATTCGTCACTTGAAGGGGTAGTCACACTTAGTCACCAATCAAAAAATACACACCCAATCAAGGAAACAACATGCATTCAAAGAATCATTGACAAAGACAATCACGCTCCTGCTTGGAGCAACAAACAAGCAATAATCACAAGCTAAACAAAAACTTGGCATTCTGGAAGCATGAAGACAAGGTTACTTGGACAAAAGGTTGCGCCCTTTGCCTATTCATGTCTGAACAATGTCCAAGATCAAGTACACCTCACTGAAAAAGGTTACACTTGAGTTAAGCTCTTGAGCTCGTCAGAAGCAAGGATTCAAGAATGTGTGCCCTTTTCATACTTGGGGTATCAAAATTTGGTTAGGTTACTGATAAACCCTAATCATTAAGTGCTTTGGTCATCTATTTTTGCTCAGTATTATGCCACACACAGTGCATCCCAAAAAGGGGCATCTGTAGACACCAAAACAACACCAATCCAATTATGTGACTATAAGCAGTGACCGAATTGGCATACATACCCCCTAGGGCAGCCTCCAGAGGTTAAACAGTGGTCCTAACCACTCCCAAATCATTTTTGGAAGGTTATAGGTCAATTTTGCACCATTTAAGCACTTTGCTCCCTATTCGTTCCACCCTGGGACGATTAGAATCCTATTCGTCCCACCCCGGGACGATTAGCAGCAATCGCTCCAGGGTGGGATGATTAGAAGGTTTGAGTAGAAAAAAGTCAAACCTTGAAAAATGGCAGCCCAAATCTGCCACATAACTCCGCCTTCAAGGCATGCAATTACGAGGGACGGTTTCAAACTAGAGAGACTTCAGTCAAACCTGCCCTGATCATGGAGGCCTCAATCAAGGAGGCCCTAAATCAAGGAGGAATCTTCTCTCCCCAAAAAATGCATAATGAGCCAAGTGGCACCCTCACATGTGCATTCAAAGGAGACCCTTAGGTATATCAAAATGTGAGCCTCCTCACCCCAAAAGGAGGACAGAGCTGGAGCATTTGGATCAACGAAGTGTTGTCGAACTATACCCCCATTTCTCTTTGTGTCTCCTACATCCCTAATATCTCTTCCGGAAGAGAGGTTATCAGGGTGAACACTAGGAACTCAATCTAGATTCAAAAACCCAAGCAATTGACCGCAATCCCACCCCAAACTCATCGAGACAACCCCCTAGGAAGTTTTGGACCCATCCCACTTGGATTGGTGTCAAAATTAGGCCCTAAACGGTAGGCATCCCACCCCCGGGCGTCCCCCCAAGCTGCTGCAGTATTAATCACCCCACACCAAAGTGATTAGAAATTTGTGCATGATTTCCTTACTATTATTTTTGCATTTTTATATCTGATGTGCTTATGCTGCTGTCCAAATTTCATTGCTTTTTGACATGATTTGACCGGGTTTCTATCATTTTATGAGTCTACTAACCTACAGGGAGTGCCTTCAGATACAGGATGACCTAGGTAGAATCTTCTAAATATGACATTCTGGGTCATCTCAAAATACTGTTTTTAGTCTAACCACAAGTTTGCAAGAGTTTTGGAGGTCTCTAGGCAAGACATTTACGAGGTCACTTTTTGCAAGTTTTGCGACAGTCCCCAACATCCCACCTCGGAGCGATTAGAAATATGTGCATGATTTTCTTACTATTATTTTTGAACTATGTCTCAGATGATATCCTAATGCCTCTGTTAAATTTTTAACTCATTCTGACATGATTTGACTGTCGTTTTATTATTTTATGTATTAACTAGCTCGCAGGGCGCCCCTATCACATATAGGAGAATTTGGGTAGGATATACAAATTCTGAGAATCTGGGTAATCTTATAATCACATATAATACCTAAAACATGATTTTAAGGTGATTTGGATAAGCATAGGTGGGACATTGGATCGCTAGCTTTGGAGAGGCCCCCGATGGGCAAACGAGCATAACAGGGCCGTCCGACGCCGCCTCGATGAAAAATTAGGTGATACCAATTCTAGAAGTTTTCCTTTACATTTATATACCATTATGTAATTGATTTATTAATCTTATCACTGATATCCCACAAGCGCCCGCTGGAGGCCTTGGGGATTGAATGCTTTTCTAGACACACATATGCTATTAATGATTTGTTGTCTTTTTGTGCGTAAGATATCACCACCAGGAATACTAGAGGGACAGCAAGGAATGACAAACACACAAACACAAGTGGTGGCAACTTTTAGCCCGCCCACTTCGAATGTGGGCACACGGAAGATGCTGGAAGCGTACCGTCCGATCTTGGAAGCGTGGCTTCCTTTGGGCATCCATTAGTGCAAAAAATTGTATCAAACATTCTGAGCCCTAGAGGGGGATGTATTGTAATCAAATTAAAAGCAATATCAATAAAGGAGGCCCCGCTTTTGTTTGCTCACATCTCGTTTCTGCGTCATTTCCTTCATGCATTGCTCTTCGCATTCGTAGGACTTAGCATCTGTATCTATTTTTGTTTGCATCATATCGATACACCATTTTTCTACATGCTTTCAAAATTTACAATAGCAATATTTGCCAGTTAAAATCCCTCTGGCTGGCCAAACTTCAGGGGAAATAACTTGTTCTTAGTCATTGGTACCTATGTGATGATTATATTACCATTATTCTTGTCAAATATTACACATTTTTCCTCATTAAAAAAAGTTTGTAATTCTTTTCTATAATTTTTCCAACACTAAGCAGATTATGTTGGAGTTGAGGGGTGTAATAGATATGATTCACCTGTTTGATGCCTTCTTGTGTTGGAACCTCCATGGCTCCAATGCCTTCAACTGACAATGACTTATCATCTCTCAGCTTTATGTGATATTTGTAGGTGGAATCAATTGTAGCAAAGATTTATTATTTTCCACTCATATTATTGGAACACCCAATGTCCAAGATCCAGGTGTCATTCAAATTCTGATCTAATTGGCCATAAGAGAGAAATATATTAGATGCCCCTTCCTCTTCACCAAAATGGCCATACTGACTGCTTTGACTACTACCGCCTTGTGAGGATTTGGACCAATAGTCATTAGCAGAGTGACCTAGTTTACCACAATTGAAACAAACCTTCTTTGACTTGTCAATTCCTCTTACTCGACCTGGATTTCTTCCTCTGCTTTTATGATTGCCTCTATTTTGACTTCCACCTCTGCTAGGAGATCCTCCTATGTTTGGATTTCCACCTCTTGGGTTGCTCTTGCCTCTACCTCTTCGTTGACCTCTATCTTGGCCTCTATCTTGGCCTCTTCCTTCTTGATATGTGAAGGCTTTGTCATTGCCTCCATAGCTAGTTGAAGGAGATTCCTGCAATCTCTCTTCATGTGAAAGTAGAGAACCAATTAAAGAATCAAAGGATAGTGCAGACAAATCCTTTGATTCTTCAATGATAATTGCAACATGGTTCCACTTTGGAAGAAGTGTTCTTAACACTTTATTCACCACAATCTTTGGCTTGATTTCATCTCTGAGAGTGATCATTTTGTCTACTACTGCTTTGACTTGCATGCAATAGTTACCAACTTTCTTGTCTTCTTGCATTCTAAGATTCTCAAAATATCTTTTCAAAGTTTGAAGTCTGACTTGCTTCACTTGATCACTCCCTTGGAAGCCTTATTTCAAGGCCTTCCACACCTCTTGAGTTGTTACATAGGATGCTATTCTAGGAAAGATACTTTTATCTAATGTTGCTTGCAAATGATACAGGGCAGAGGAATTATTTTTCTGTGCTTCTTTCCTAGATTTCTTATTAGCAACACTTAATGTGGTCCAGTCAGTAGGGGAGGGTTCTGTGTAGCCCTCTTCGACTACATCCTACAAACCCTTACCAATGAGTAAGGGTTTCATTTTTATGTACAAATATTCATAGTCACTTCCATTGAATTCTGGATTTGGAAGACTAGTATTTGAGGCCATGGATACTGATTAGAAATAAACTTTGATTTGTCTAGTACAAGCAATTACAAAGAAAAGCAATTACAAATTCAAATCAAATATTGATTTTTCTACTCTCTCACTAATTGCTTGATCTTCTTGCTATATATCTTCAAGTATAGGATTCCCAAAGTTGTTAGCGATCGAGTCCTCATCGTCGCTGCTGATGAGGATTATTTCAGGGGCAACTAGCTCAACTGGATCTGGCTTCAATATTTTAAGGGAATCACTATCGCTAGCTAGTTTTTGGGGTGCGATTTCCATTGAATCTGACTCCTCCACTCGTTGTCCAAATATGTTATCCTTAAAATCTGCCTCATAACCAGAATCAGGGTGTCTCTGATGTGCTATGACAACGTTCTATAAATGGCTAAACACAAATTGCAGTCTGTATCTCTGAACTATTTCATCAAATGTTTCGACATTCTCTCTCATCAAAAGAGAACACAATGCATGATAACAACCGATATATCTGATCATCTGCACATCAATACAAAAAACTCCCTTTGTGCCTCTAAGATTACAATTTTCACTCTTCATGGTTCACAAATTTCACTCCTTTATAGCTGTTGAGGCTATTACAAAACAATTTTTTAGACTTGAACGAGGTTCCAAGGGGCGTCGCCCCTGGCATCCAACATTTTTGGAAGCGCTAAACGGGTGTTCTAGAAGGCTTCCCATCACTTTTTTTGCCTCTCTTTTACAATGATTGCCTCTTAGGCTATTACACAATTTTGCAAGTTTTTTTTTAAGCCCCCTGGATGATTTTACAATTTGCCTCTAGGACAATAGGATCAACTTTTCTCCTTCGTAAATTTTACTAAATCCAATTTTAAAGCTATTTTAATAAAAATTTATTTAATAATAAAAAGTTGCTTCAAAAATTAAAAGATTTAAAAATAAATATTTTAATTATTAAATAAATATTTTAATTATTAAATAAATATTAAATAACTTTAAAAAAGAATATTTAAATAACCTTTAAAAAGGAAAATCAAATTTTCACAAAAAATGTAACCTTATTTTTAACTGGTGATGCAAGTCGAACTCGCAATCTGATGGGTCCCGACGGAAAGTTCTTGCCAACACGCTCGCAATCTGACTTAATACCACCAAGGCACTCACAGTGCCTTATCTCCTGATGCTGGCGACTAAACCACAAAAAAATAAAATAAAATAAACTTTGATTTTTTTTACCTCCCGTCGGGTTTTGAACCCGAGACCTGACGCTCCGCAGGCTTGTCCGACGTAAAACCAAATTTTGCTAGCTTTATTTTAACATGCAGGGCCACTCTTTGTTTTTTTTTTTTAAATAATGCACGAATTATCCCACATTCACTGGGATAAAGAGCATGCAAGGGTTTTAATACTCAAGGTCGCAAGTATTGAGTCGATTGCCTTCGGGTAATCCTCCTCGCACCTTTTACCATAAAATGCATCCAACCTCTCGTTGCCACGTCACCTCATTTGCAAACATGTCGAATTATCCCTTACTCTATGTCTATGTTACTAGTGTCTGCCACGTGCTACGTGTTGCCCTAATGGCTGCGACATCAACCAATGCATTGCTGCCATGTCAACGCCTGCACCTCAGCACCTACAACCTCAATCTGCATGTCGTCAGTGTGCTCTAGCTTTCCTTGCCACATGATCGACCCTATCGCTTTGTCAACGCCTTGGCCTTGAAATTTGTGCTCGTTAATTTTTCGGATAGCATGCTAGCCTGCTCTTCCTCAAACAACCTTACTGCCTAGTGCTCTGATACCAGAATGAGGGGGAGTATTGAAACGCAGCAATAAAAATGTATTTCCTCTTAATTAAAAAAAACCTTTGGCTATATATATAGTGGATTCTTGAAGTAAATAACGCAACGGATGGAGGAATAAGGGGATAGGAGAAAGATATAAGAAGGAGGGATAAGGAGATAGGAAGGAGGAATAAGGGGAGGGAATATAGAAGAAGAAATAGGGAAGGAGGAGAGAAAAAAAAAAAAAAGCCTTGCTGACATTTTCAAGCCCCCATGCATGTTCACACTGGAGCATGACATTTCTTGATAGCTTTGCATTTGGATGTGTTCACACTGTAACAGTCTCTTGCTGAATACACTCATGATTGGGCAAGTTTCTTAGAAATGAGGATACATTCACAATTGAGAAAGGTAAAAAATGGAGAAGATCTTACCTTTAGGCATTGTTCCCTCTTGACATGGTATTTTTTCTACCATATGCACTCTCGTTTTGCTTTTATAGCAATAAACAAGACAGATGAACCAGGAAAAGCATTACCAATATACTCATGGACTTAGATTTTGTCCAAGAACAAGTCATATTATACCTTCAACAGAATGTTTTTAGGACCTGCTTTGGAGATAATGTATGGAGTATGCAATAGAGTGCCTTGGGCCCTACAAGCAAAAGTGGTTGATCAGAAAAAAGGTTATGTTTTATTACTAACCCAAGGCGTGTTAGTTAGAGTGTATGGTTTTATTGGTAAACCTTTTTTGCTACCATATTTTACAACTGAACATCTTTTTGCCTTGGAAGTAGCCCGACAAAGTGATTTTATAAATGATACCTATGGGTCAGGTAATAGAAAAAAATACATGTGTTATGTCTTTCAAGTTTGGTGATATCACAGTTACTCAGTGTGGGCAGAATGAACTGATTTTTGAGACACTTTATGATCATGGATTTGTTGAGCTCCCCCAACGATGAAAGTATGATCCTTTGGGTATTTTTGCTAGTTTCATCAAGGCAAAAACATTTCATTGTTGTCCCAGAGAAGATATTGTGCGACAAAGGAACAATCTTGAAGGGCATGACATTGAATGGCATGTACAGAGGATGATGCCACTTCCTCACTGGCATGATTTTTATGAAATGGAGGTTGAATATGATCCTACCAATCACTCAGAATAGGTTCCTCCTGAAGGTTTGTTTGAGCAAATGAAGACCAAATTGCCTGATTGGTCTGATGAAAAGATTACCAATTGGTGGATCATGAGAGTTCATCAAAATAAGCTCAAAACAAAATATTCAATGGCTATAGATGATTCTTTTTAAAAGATTTATGATGATAATTATGATAAGTATCAACCCATATCCTTTGCTGATTTGGTGCCTAAAGGTATTAGTAGTCCAAGTAAAGAATAAGAAATGATTGTACAAGTGGAGGTATTGGAAAAAGAGAGGATTGTTATTGAAGAGGAAGAGCAAGAGCAATTTCTACAAAATAAAAAGAGTGTAGCCATGGAAATTCCTTTCCCTCACATAGTGAAGAAGCCTAGGAGTGGAGCACATTCTACGTTGAGCATAAAATAGTCTTCATCATAAGCAATTGAGCCAACACACTCTGATTTAAGGGTGACATCGGTTGATCTGAACATGGGGAAGGAACAATCTAAAGGAGAAGAAAATATTATGATACAACAATGTTTACCAATGGCTCAAATGATCATAAGCACAAAAGGAGAGGAGCCCATAGGTATGCATTTTCCTTCTTCTTATCTCATTAATAAGCATTTGGTGACCACTATTGTTTCATCCATAGTTCCTATGTCTACTTCACCTCCCGTCACATCCACCTCTCCCATTCCCACTTTTGTCCCACAGTCACAGGTCACTAGTTCTTCTTCAGTTTCACCCATTCCATCCTTTTCTCTTGCCTTCAGTTCATTTGCGTTTGCCCCAAATCCATTTTCCCTTCCATTACCCTCTGTTTCATATTCCATACCTTCACATTCTCCCATAAGCATGCAAGCACCTCTTCGAGTAGGCATAGTTGAGATCCCCTCTACTTCCATTCCTGTGGTTGAATCCAATCCCCAAAAAGCTATTTTTCTCTCTTCCCTAATTTTTCCATGGAGGAGCCACTGGTCTCTGAGATATAGTTGCTACCTGAGCGCTTAATAGCGAAAAAACTCAGCAAGGCACAACAAAGTTCATCTAGGTTGTGGAAGAATCGTAAGAGAAAGGATTCACTAGCCATGGCACAACCAATAAAGTGACTTTTGATCCCATAGCAATGGAGAAGCACACGGTGACCATGATTCCTCGGGTTTAGTAACCTCAAAGAGAAATGACATCTAGTGACTATTCATACCAAGTTGTCATTGGGGACCTCACAAAGAAGCATCTAGTTGAGCACATGGGAACCATACAGGAGGCATTAAGTTCCATGTATCTTTAGGCAGAATATTACAAGGATCTTCTCATTCAGGCTGAAGAGAAAATCAAAAAGCTCGAGGAAGCCTTAGAGGAACAACAGGCTAAATTTGATGCAGCACAATTTGAATCTCAATAGTGGCAGCAATAGGTGATGCATTTGGAAAGTGACATACCGGAGAGCAAGCAGATAGTTACACAGTTTTAAGCAGTCGAGCCAAAAGCACAATTAAAAATTCAAGCTCTGCAGGATCAACTTCAGAACTTGCATAATCAATTGGTAGCAAAATCAATGCACTCTGTGTCCCTCACCAAGGACAATATTAAGGAAGCTCGCGGTTAGATGTTGACTAATTGTAAGAAAATGACGACCAAGGCTACATTAGTGCTCTTGTTCCTTCAGGATGTTCAGGTAGCGGTTTCATATGGTGGACCTATAATAGATAGCATGGAGCAAGATTTAGAGCCAAAATTGGAAATGGCCATGAAGATCCAAGCAATGACTCAAATAAATCTCAAGATGCGTCCAATGAGTGATATAGCCCATGCTTGGGCGAGTGCTAAAATCACATTACATAGTTATTTCTCCAAGATGAATCTGATTAAAGAAGCTCGTCAGTTGCAAGAGACCTTTGAGCATGAAAGACGTATTTCATTGGTTTATTTTGAAACACTTTCAGATAATGGTTTTCCTAGTTTTGTTGATGATCAAGGAAATATTCTAGCAAAGAAAGACCTCGATACATTATGGGCTATTTTCATGATGGATACTTCAAATATTGATAATTTGGAGGAGCCCATCACCGAAGAGCATGTGTTACCATTAATGAGAAAGTTCATTCGCATTGAATCTGGATTATTGGAGCTCAATCAAAGGGCCAAAAATCTTGATATAGAAAAGGTTGAGACTTTTTGATATCTTGTGGGTACTCTCAAAGCTCAAGAGGTGATTACCATAGATGGATGGGCTGAAGTAGTTACAATATATGAATCCATCGCAGCACATCTCAAAAAGCAAGACGAAGCTGATACAAGTAGCTAACCATCAGATGCAGCTGCAAGTGGAAACTCTGTACCCAATGAATAAAGGCCTGGAATTGATTACATTTAGGCGAGCTGAATACCCCGTGAGCCACCAAAAAATGTTGGTATTTTTGCCACATTGGAATTTTGTTGTAGTGTGCCACATTGACATTTCGTTGTAATCATTGGGGCCACATTGAAAAGTGTTTTTTTCTTTTTTTAAGTGTTTTTACACATTGAACACTTTTTCCTATGGATGTAATTTTGGGTGAATTTTGGTGCAAATATTCTTTGAAAAGAGATTAATATTGATAAAGATAATTCTTGAGGTGATATGATCACTGAAGCTACCAATTTTAAGCATGTGCTCTTGATTCTAGTGCAATATTGTTCATTTTTGAGGCATCGACCACTTCGTGGGCATGCATTTCCAAGGCACCACCATGGAGATTGAAACTGGACCGATGATTTGTGCTGAAGCTTGATATGCCATGAGATAAAATCAACAATTATTTTATTTGGCATGTGCTCATTGGTTCATTGTTGTGGTCGAGGAGAAAGTTGTTATTGGTGGCTGAGTGGCCGACACTTTGCCTCCACATGTATTTAATGAAAGAGGCGAAAACCTCTATAAATACTTGAAGAACACAAGCTTATACTGAGAGGGGGGGTGAACAGTATAAGACCTCTTTTTACTTTTTCCTTTATACTTCAAAATAGTAAAGCAATATATCCAAAGAAATATCAAAACAATGCACAAAATCATCCACAAAGTGACACAACAATTTACGTGGTTCACCCAAAGTGGGCTACTCCATGGATAAAACTTTTCTCTAAAATTTATATCACAGTTCTTTGGGAAACCTTCCCAATTACAATGTTTATGAGCCACTGCTCAAAGGAGATACCTTCCCCTAACTCTGCTCTGGCTGGTGATCCTCTAGAAGACCTCTGCCTCCGCTGCCCTTAGCAAATGGATCTCTATCCATAGAAGACACCTGTCTTCCCTGCTCTGGCTGGAGACCTCTATCCTCAACTCTATCACCTCAAAGTTGGTCCTCGAATTTGCACCAAACACAGTCCTTCGGTCTGGCACAAATATGTCCTCAAATCTTCATCAATATCTGTCCTCAACTGGTCCTCAAATCTAGTTCACAAAAATGGTTCACCAGCTTGCACTAATGCTAGCTTGATCTTCATCCAAGTCTTCAAGACTTGTTTCAGATTTGCTTTTCAAGTTCTCACTTAGAACCTGCCCAAACTGCTCCACAAGCTTCAACAAAAGCTTGCTCAATGCTGTCCAAAAAGCCCTCTCAATGACTTGTCCAAAACTTGCTCTCAAATCCCCACCTGAACCTGTCCAAAACCTCAGCAAGCTTACAAAGAAAACTTGCTTAGCATGAACTCACAAAGAGAATTGTTAGAGACCCAATGTGATTCATCAACCTCAAAGAAACATAAAGAGAATTGTTAGAGACTCAATATGTTCTATACTTAATTCCCATTCTCAATCTCAAATCTCAAAAGAATAAGATAGATGTAATATGCTTTTCTTAAGAATATGAAACACAAATCTATCTGCGCAAACACAGCCACAATCACAGCCGCCCTTGATCGAATTCCAACATTTGCACTGTCTTCGCAAATATAGTAGCACTTCAACACTCTACAATCGAACTCCTCATTCTACGCATCAACTCACCACTTCTGTGCTATCTGCGCTGTTATGGCTGCATCTCGCACACTTCACTCAAATCAATTCGACTCGGTCTCTGCACACTACGGACTTTACTTGTGCAAGTTCGATACTTGCATTCGACACACTCAATCTCAAAATAGTCCTCCTTTTATAGCATAAATCCATGATCAAAAACTTAATCTTTAGTCGGCTGTTACCCTAAAGATCGTCGGCTGCAAAACCCTAATCTTCGTCGGCCCAGATTTAACTTTGTCGGCTTCAACCACCTCTACTGCCTCTGTCACTTCCCTGTAGCTTCCGTCGTGAAACTACAACATGTCGCGATATCACGACACTTTTACAGCCGTACACCTTCTATTGCCTGTTGTCGCGAAATCGCGACACTTTTGCTTCTTTTGGCTTCCTTTTATTTTTTGTCATGAAATCACGACACCTTTGCCTCTAGCTGACGTCATCTCACTTCTGTCATGAAATCGTGACATTTCTCGCTTCTTCAACTTTTTCTCAGCTTGCTCCAGCAAAAATGGAACATGTCACGAAATCATGACACTTTCGCTGCCTTAAGGTTTTCTCTGCCTTACGCCCGTGAAACTGGAACAAGTTGCGAAATCGTGATGCTTTTGTCTTCATAGCCTTCCTCTATGCTTCTGTCATGAAATCGTGACACTTCTCCTATAGAAGACCTGCTTCTAGTTTCTGTCATGAAATTGTGACACTTTCTCCAACTCAATGCTGCCTTCTCAACCTGTCACAAAATCGTGACATTTTCTGCTAACGCAAGCTTTTCCTCTATCCTGTCGTGAAATCATGATGCTTTTAGCTTCCATACACTTTCTCTACTGCCTATCGCGAAATCGCGATGCTTCTCATATCAAACTCTTTCCTTCACTGCATGTTGTGAAATTGCGACATTTCTCACTTCGAGCTTTTTAGCATGCCGCGAAATCGTGACAGTCCTCAACTCGACCTCTGTAGCATGTCGTGAAATCATGACAGTTCCTAAATAAATTTCTCTCTCTTCGATATTTTCATGAAATTATGACAGTTCACACTATGGACTCTCTTTTCTACATTATGTCATGAACTCGCGACACCTTTTTGTCCGTACAGCTTTCCTGGAAATGTGTCGTGAAATCGCGACACTTTTCCTTCTCTACCTTCCTGCACTTTTCGAGTCGCAAAAATGTGACATGTCGCGAAATCGCGACACTTTCCAACTTGCTCTCCTTCTCTGCCAACATGTCACGAAATCGCGACAGTTTTGCCCAAAATTTCTCTCTCCTCAAACATGTCGCGAAATTGCGATAGTTTTGCCAGCACTTTCTCTCTCTTGAAACATGTCGTGAAATCGCGACAGTTTTTCCAGCCGCCTGCATACTTTTTCTTACTTGTCTTTTTCTTGATATTTTGCAACTGGGCTACTCTGATCTTCTTGGAAACTCACTGTCCAAACTGAAATCTTCATCAAAACACATTCTTTGACATCAAACCAAATTACTTCAAGACCTTCTTGACATCAATGACAACATCTACACTTGAGCAAAGGCAATGTACCCAAGGTACCCAAAATTGCCAACAATCTCCCCCTTTGTCATTGATGGCAAACCTTTATGGAAAACACATCTCAAGAGCCAAAACTAAAACCAACTGATCCAACAACTGAGAATCTTTCTTTGAAGTTTTGCTCCCCCTGACTTGAAGCTCTCTTCTTCACTTTGAAGCTCTCCCCCTTACTCATATCTCTCCCCCTTTGTCATCAATGGCAAAGGGTCACCTTTGGGGCTCGGGACTAAGAATGAGCTTCTTAGATTAGTCCCTCCCCCACCTCCTGATGAGGTGATTAAAATAGGGTTGGGAGTAAACCTCCCATTAGGCACTGATCATCATCAGTGTCTATGACTTCCTTGTCGGGCCTTCTCTTGAACTCTTTGTCCATATTCTTGTTACTGTTTTGATCCTCGGACTTGTTCATACTACTATTCCTGTTTCTGTTATCATTCTTGTTCTTATCCATGCCTTTATCCATGGACCTGTTCATACCACTTTTCCTATTCATGTACCTTGGCATTTCAGCTCTGCACTGTCTAGCTGTGTGACCTGCATTGTTGCATTTATAACAAATAACACTGTAATTTCTTTTATACATATTTGTTCTTTGAATCCACCTGTTCTGACTAATGGTGTACCTGTTATTTGCTTTGCAAAAAATTGCCTTATGCCCAAACTGATTACAAGAGTAGCAATACCCATGAAAGAAATTACCACTTCTGAAACTGTCATTTACCTTCTTCACTTGAGCCATGCAATGTACAGCCATGTGACCAAACCTGTGACACGTAAAACATTTGCCATGAAAATTTCTTTTATTCGACCTCTTGGGTCCCAAAAATTTCTTCTCAATCTGAATTTCGTTTTCTTTTTCTGTGCATCTATCACTCACGGACTCATGATCTGAAGTATTTTCTTCATCAGAACTCTCTTCCTTTTGAAATCTCTTGCTAGATTCCCCAACCTGTTCCTTGTGCGGCTCAACAAAATCGAGGCCTGTTTTATCTGTTGTCTTTCTTTGACCTTTGATGAGAGACTTAACCTTTTTGGAGCTATCTTGAAACCTGTACAGCTTATCCTTGTACTCTTTAGTTTCCACTTCCAAAGAAGCCATTTTCTATTCCAACTCATTATATTGAAGAATCTTAGACTCTAACTCATCCTTGAGTTCTTGTGTCTTAGTCATAGAGAAGTCAAGACTTTCTGTAAGATCATCTTTGATTTTAATATTTGTATTGGCCTCTTCTAGTTGTTTCTTCAAAGAAATAATCTCTTTTTCTTATTTGCAGCAAACAGTCTCTTTCTCATTGATTTGAGACCTGAGAGTATCTTCACTCCTTTTGGACTCTTCTATTTGCAGCTTCAAATTGCTAACAACTTTGTTAGATTCCTTTTCATGTTTGTTGCATATATCGACTTTATTACTCACTTCTTCTGTCTGCATTCTTAAACCGTCAATTTCTTTTTCTAGCTTATTGCAATACTCTGTTTTCCTGGTTAATTGCATTTCGAGATCTTCAAAAATTTTCTTGTAATCTTCTGTTTGTACTTTCAAACTGGTGATTATATCTTCTGCATCCTCAACCTTTTTACTCAGAGCTGAAATTAGTTTTTGTTTCCAATTTGCTTTTGCATCACTTCCTTCTTCATCACATTCCTGTTCTGAATCTGTTTCTTCATCGATTTTGAACGGATCATCTTCATCTTCACTGCTACTAAACCCATGGCACTGACGTTCATTATGATCGAGTTGACCACAAACAAAACATTCTCTTCCTTGTGAGCAATCAGCTGCAAAGTGACCGGTCTTTCCACATATGGTGCAAAACTTTATTAATCTGGCTTGTTCTCCACTGTTTGATTCATATCTTAAATCTATTTCCATTCCCAAAACAGCGACATTGAGTTCATCTTCATTTTATTTCATGACCATGTGAGTTTTCTTCTTCTTGTGTCTTATGGTTTTGCTTTTGCCTTTCCTTGCCATTTGTGTTCTTGTAAGATCTTCCTTCAATCTGTTAAACTTTTCGAAGGCACCGACTCTAATACCAATTGAAGAACACAAGCTTATACTCGAGAGGGGGGTGAACAGTATAAGACCTCTTTTTACTTTTTCCTTTATACTTCAAAATAGTAAAGCAATATATCCAAAGCAATATCAAAACAATGCACAAAATCATCCACAAAGTGACACAACAATTTACGTGGTTCACCCAAAGTGGGCTACTCCACGGATAAAATTTTTCTCTAAAAGTTATATCACAGTTCTTTGGGAAACCTTCCCAATTACAATGTTTATGAGCCACTGCTCAAAGGAGATACCTTCCCCTAACTTTGCTCTGGCTGGTGATCCTCTAGAAGACCTCTACCTCCGTTGCCCTTAGCAAATGGATCTCTATCCACAGAAGACACCTGTCTTCCCTGCTCTGGCTGGAGACCTCTGTCCTCAACTCTATCACCACAAATTTGGTCCTCGAATTTGCACCAAACATAGTCCTTCGGTCTGGCACAAATCTATCCTCAACTCTTCATCAATCTATGTCCTCAACTGGTCCTCAAATTTGGTTCATAGAAATGGTTCACTAGCTTGCACTAATGCTGGCTTGATCTTCACCCAAGTCTTCAAGACTTGTTTCAGATCTGCTTTGCAAGTTCTCATTTAGAACCTGCCCAAACTGCTCCACAAGATTCAACAAAAGCTTGCTCAATGCTGTCCAACAAGCTCTCTCAATGACTTGTCCAAAACCTGCTCTCAAATCCCCACCTGAACTCTGTCCAAAACCTCAGCAAGCTTACAAAGAAAACTTGCTTAGCATGAACTCACAAAGAGAATTGTTAGAGACCCAATGTGATTCATCAACCTCATAGAAGCATAAAGAGAATTGTTAGAGACTCAATATGTTCTATACTTAATTCCCATTCTCAATCTCAAATCTCAAAAGAATAAGATAGATGTAATATGCTTTTCTTAAGAATATGAAACACAAATCTATCTACGCAAACATAGCTACAATCACAGCCGCCCTTGATCGAATTCCAACCTTTGCACTGTCTTCACAAATACAACAACACTTCAACACTCTACGATTGAACTCCTCATTATGCGCATCAACTCGCCACTTCTACGCTATCTGCACTGTTATGGCTGCATCTCGCACACTTCGCTCGAATCGATTCGACTCGGTCTCTGCGCATCGTGGACTTTACTTGTGCAAGTTCGATACTCGCATTCGACACCTTCAATCTCGAAATAGTCCTCCTTTTATAGCATAAATCCATGATCAAAAACTTAATCTTTAGTCGACTGTTACCCTAAAGATCATCGATTGCAAAACCCTAATCTTCGTCGGCCCAGATTTAACTTTGTCGACTTCAACCGCCTCTGCTGCCTCTGTCACTTCCTTGTAGCTTCCATCGTGAAACTACAACATGTCGTGATATCGTGACACTTTTACAGCCGTACACCTTCTTTTGCCTGCTGTCGTGATATCGTGACACTTTTGCTTCTTTTGGCTTCCTTTTAGTTTTTGTCACGAAATCACGACACCTTTACCTCTGGCTGACGTCATCTCACTTCTATCGCGAAATCGTGACATTTCTCGCTTCTTCAACTTTTTCTCGGCTTGCTCCAGCAAAAACGGAACATGTCACGAAATCATGACACTTTCGCTGCCTTAAGCTTTTCTCTGCCTTACGCCCGCGAAACTAGAACAAGTCACGAAATCACGACGCTTTTGTCTTCATAGCCTTCCTCTCTACTTCTATCGTGAAATCATGACACTTCTCCTATAGAAGACCTGCTTCCAGTTTCTGTCATGAAATTGTGACACTTTCTCCAACTCAATGCTGCCTTCTCAACCTGTCGTGAAATCGTGACATTTTTTGCTAACGCAAGCTTTTCCTCTATTCTGTCATGAAATCGTGACGCTTTCAGCTTTCGTACACTTTCTCTACTACCTGTCACGAAATCATGACGCTTATCATATCAAACTCTTTCCTTCGCTGCATGTCGCAAAATCATGACAGTTCTCACTTCGAGCTTTTTAACATGCCGTGAAATCATGACAGTACTCAACTCGACCTCTGCAGCATGTCGTGAAATCGTGACAGTTCCTAAATAACTTTCTCTCTCTTCGATCTTGTCACGAAATCACGATAGTTCACACTGCGGACTCTCTTTTCTGCATTATGTCGCAAACTCGTGACACCTTTTTGTCCGTACATCTTTCCTGGCAATGTGTCGCAAAATCGTGACACTTTTCCTTCTCTGCCTTCCTGCACTTTTTGAGTCACGAAAATGCAACATGTCGTGAAATCACAACACTTTCCAACTTGCTCTCCTTCTCTGCCAACATGTCGCGAAATCGTGACAGTTTTGCCCGAACTTTCTCTCTCCTCAAACATGTCGCGAAATTGCGACAGTTTTTCCAACACTTTCTCTCTCCTAAAACATGTCACGAAATCACGACAGTTTTTCCAGCCGCCTGCATACTTTTTCTTACTTGTCTTTTTCTTGATCTTTTGCAACTGGGCTACTCTGATCTACTTGGAAACTCACTGTCCAAACTGAAACCTTCATCAAAACACATTCTTTGACATCAAACCAAATTGCTTCAAGACCTTCTTGACATCAATGACAACATCTACACTTAGAGCAAAGGCAATGTACCCAAGGTACCCAAAATTGCCAACAATACTAATCAAATTCTTATTGTAAAGGGAGGTTAGATATTTTGCAAGAAAACTCTCTAAGTTATTTGCATCAATAAAAGAGACTTGGCTTCTGAAATTTGCAAGCATTCTTATGTGTGTGATTTCCTTCTTTTTTTAAAATCATTTTTGTTTATGCTCATGCTCTTGTTGTTAAGTTTTGAATTCTGCATTCTGAATTCGAACGTTGCTGGTTAGTGAGTAGATTTTGAAATGCGATCCGGGGGTTATCTCTACAAAGGTGTGAGTTAAATTTTGCTGCTTTCATTTTATTATATGTTGTTGTAAAACTTGGTGGAATTTTTTCTGTTAGTCTACCTTAAATTCTACACTTCGGCCTGTGGCTATATTTCCCTTTCTTTCAATTATTTTTCAATTTCTTTCCTGCATCCCTAGTCTTCAAATAGTGTAGAATTTAGTAAGGGAGCCAGCCCGCTCTGGAGATCGGTTTGAAGGAATTTTCTTTTTCCATCGGCATTTCAATGTTGGTTGAGTCTAGGGCGCACAAGTGATGAAATCTTGTACTTAGGCATATTTGTGACCAACACATCTTTAGTACACAAGTTTCTACTTAAGCTTCATTTTTGCACTTGATGCTTGTGAACTAAACAATGTATTGAAATAATTCTGTATCGCTCCAAATTTTTCTCACCCTTACCTTCAAGCTATAGGATCCGTGCCCGAAAGGGGGATGTGAAAAGGATGGGACAATACCTCGGACTGAGAGGCCTTTCGAAGGTCCCGCCTCTCGGGGGAGGTGTATAAAGGTGATTTTTCGACGGATGGTGGGGTTCACCAGGAAACGTTTAGTGGCAGTTTCCACGCCTAGGTTGGGAATGTGTTTTATGTGTTCAATTTTATCTTTAAACATTCAAATCCTAGGTTTGGCCAAATGAATCTAAGTTATTCTATATGAAATGCAGATTTAAATACGAGAAAATAGATTTAACAGAAAACACGAGAGAACAAACTAAGTGAAGAAATCCATACCAGTTTCGGATGTACGATGGAGGTTCTAATTTTTGAAGCAGTCCAGATCGTATGGAATTTGACAGGATCATCTCCTATCTGACAGGATCATCTGAGATCTGACGAATTCGTTAGAGACCTACAAACAGAGAAATAGATACAAAATACCAAAATTGCAACTATTATGATAAAGGAAAATGATATGAAACAATAATAAGGATGTTAATAAGATAATCCTGAATGGAAATGCAAATAAATTACGATACTTTAATAGCTAATCATGATCTTATTATGCAATTAAACTACATGGGTGAACTCCAAGATGCAAGATAACAGGAAATAATAATAAAACTGACTAAATGCAGAATAAAATAACAACAAAGTATAGAAAAAGTGCAAACTCTAGGCACTGATTGCCCCAATGCAGACTGCAGTCGAAATCGTCTCGGATTGATATGAAATCGTCTCGAATTGGACAGGATCGTCTGCGATGATCTGAGCTTGCTCCGGTTGAAGAATGACAAGGTTCCTGCAACAAAATTTGGAAAGTACAAATGCAGATGGTAATCCTGGGTATTCTAATGCGTGTAAAGGTCAAGTTACAGGAAATTTCAGCCAGGGGAAAGTCAAGGGGGGTCCTAAGGTTTAAATAGGCTTAGGAGGGAAGTTGGGAGGTTGGAGATCATCCTAATTTGGAAGATCTCCAACAGGGGAGGTCTCTAGCGGTGCGGACACGCTTCCGCCCAACTTAGAGACGTCGTTGAAACAGAGGCTAATTATGAAAAATTAGTTTTGGGACAAGATCGTCTGGACGTCCTAGTCCAGACGAAATCATTCAATCTGAGGCGATATCGTCTGATCGACGATGATATCGTCAAACGGTCAAAACAAACTCTAAAAATGGCATGGGAAACGAGGAAACGGGTTAAACGATGATTTTGGAGCGGTTTTGGGGTTGAATTTGAATTTGAATTATTACTAAGGTAATTTTAATTATTGCTAAGGTTTTACTGTGCCAATTTTAGGGTGCTACATTTTGCCCCCTCTTTAGCGAATTTTTTGAAGAAAATGCGTTAAAGATGAGTTCTTCTCGATCTACGAGAAAGCAAAAATTATTCCCATTTTTAGGCGACGATTCTAGGTCGAATCGTACGACGACTTACTATGGTGCCCCCTCCGTGTTTTTACCCAAATCGACGTTTGAGGTAAAAACGTGAAAAAGCAAAATTTTAAAAAAGTTGTTAAGTGTTTTTGAATAAAATTAAGAAAAATAGGGAAAAACCCTAATTCATTATTACTGTTTTCTAGAGCTCTGCAGACAAGATGGTCGAAACAGCGCACAGATCGATAGAGGTCCGACGCGGGCTACGGGTAAGGGTCTAAACTGAATTTAGAGTGCTTTAATTTAGAATTTCATGCTTTTTAGATTATATTTGATTGATTTTTGAGCATCGCGGCCGATTTTGGGCCGTCGACGTCGTCGAGACGAAATCGTCTCGATTTCGCCGAAATCGTCTCGATATCGTCGATTTCGTCCAAGGGCGAAATCGGTGATATGGGGACGATTTCGTCCAATAAGGGACGATTCCCTCATGCAAAATCGAAGATGAATTTGCTCAAATTTGGGATGATATCGCCCAATGGTGGACGATATCATCATTTGTGAAAGTGAACTTATTTTACTTGCATTTTGATTAATGATTTAATGATTTTTATTGTTGATTTTTTATTGTTTATGTTGTTTATGTTGTAGAGAGGATTACTAAAGAGCCGAGAATGGAAATACGGTGGACTAAGGGATGACTTGGCCGCTCTATCTCAAGCAGAGCGAGATCGGGTGGCTCGGAGTCGGCTTGCAGCACGTGGCAGATATGCCACAAGTGTCTACAGACATGGGGCTATTGACAGCCCTAGCAGAGAGGTGGTATCCGGGTTCTTGTTTTCGGTTACCAATAGAGGAGATGACTCCCACACTATAGGATGTATGGAGGATCTTGAGGATCCCCATACAAGGATGGCTGATCACTCCTACGGCCAATCAGGGCCACGCTATGATGAGACTATGCGGAGATCCGAGCTTCACCTTGGAGAAGGGCGGAGTGAACATCGAGTCTCTATGCCAGATGCCTGGGGCATCTAGGCTGACACAGGTTTTGGCTGGGGTGGTAGGTGGTCTGCTGCTATGCCATCAGAGTGGATGCAGGCTGCCATGGCTACTGACAGATGTGGTCTACGACATGAGAGACCATGGATATAGGTTTGCTTGGGGGAGCTTTGTACTATGCCGATTGTATAGGATCCTATATGGGGTCATATACAAGGGCGGCCGATGTCTGGTCATGACATCACTACTACAGGTTTGGTGCTGGGAGCACATCACGGTGCGGAGGCCGATAGGGCTCCCACTGACAGGGATTGACGGGGAGAGGCCCCGAGTTTTCTATTGGTGGCTCCGGAGAGGGTCACAGTGACGAGTAGATCTGCCAGTGTCCCGGAGACTACTTGACGACCTTGTCTCCGACCAGATCACCTGGAGGCCTTGGAGAGATCATCCAGGGTGGGCCGAGGATGGACAGGAGCTAGCTCATGTCAGGCGAGTCTGCTGGCTGAGGATGGAGAGGGGAGAGGTGGAGCTCCATCGGTACGACCGAGTTTTGAGGCAGTTCGGTCTACAGCAGGGGATCCCATCTCTCGGAGACTACGAGTTTTCTCGGACCATCCGGGATAACACTACAGTTAGCGGGGCTCCAGATATGCAGCGATTCTGGAGTCAGGACGCGGATGATGCCCCCATCCAGCCAGTGGATGGGGATGACGCAGGGGTAGCCGATGGCTACGATGCCTGGTACATAGGCATCCGCCCTCCTCGGATGACGAGGGCTCAGGGTCCGATTCACGTAGTTGTGCATCGGATAGGGAGGCGGCGCCAGGCGGCCATTGAGGCGGCACAGGGTCACGGTGGGAGAGAGCAGAGGAGGCCATAGGCTCAGCAGAGGCCACGACAGCGAGAGAGGAGGGAGGAGAGACCCCCTTCTCCATAGAGAGAGAGACCACCATCGCCCGATAAGGGCAAGGGTGTCGAGGTAGGAGAGAGTAGCGAGATGGCTACTCTTCGGGCGGAGACTATCCATCTCCAGGCACAGGTGCAGACTTTACAGGATGAGGCTACACGTCATCGAGCGGAGGCTACACAGCTCAGAGATGAGGTTGCATGCCTCAGAGCATGGAGCGGAGGAGCGAGCACTCAGGAGCTGGCATGGTCGATTGCTCAGACCACGTTCTACCAGGGTATCTACTTCTAGCTGGTGCTAGAGGGCCAGAGGGTACAGCTGCCAGCCGGCATTGCGGATCCGATCAGGGTTGGGTCGTCGAGGACTTCATCCCGATCGACAACTAGGACTCGTAGTACCACACATACTATGATGGGGCCACCTCGTCCACCTCAGGGCGGGGGAGGAGATGAGGCTGAGAGCTCGAGGGGTTCTCGAGGCTAGGCTACTGCACTGCATAGACTGGATATATGATTGAGAGGATTGAGTATGCCAAGATGTAGATTGTGGCATACCAATCTAGTTTTGATATGATGTACATACATTGTTGAGATATATATATATATATATATATATATATATATATATATATATTTTGATATTTTTGATCATATGACTTGTCTTATGTATGGTGCTTTAATGTTTTTGATGTGATTGATTTGATGATTCATGTAATTATGTTGTTTGAAAATATTATAGTTTGAATGTCATGCTTTAAAATTTAAATGAAATAATCTGATGTAAACAAATTGGTTGTTGAGATGATAATTTGATAAAAATAAAAGGGACTGTTAACAATAATTTCAAAGGACATTGTCGCTATTATAGACCATTTCATGGAGTCATTGCTCACTCGGTCGTCAAGCTAATCCCGGTATAGAAATATTGTTAAAAGTAAAAAGAGTGCTTAAGAGACTGTCTTAAGACTTTGTTGTGATGATAGAAATGATGATGGTTTGATGGTAATTTGTTTTCAGATTTTCATAAAAATGATATGCATGAAATATTTTAAAATGATTTTTGCTAGGCATAAATTCCTAAGTGTGATAAAATTTTGAATAATTCCTTAGAAATTATACCATGGTTGCAAAATTGAATTTGAACATAATGACATGAAAAATAGAATAAGTTGCATTCTGTTTGAAAGCATAATTGTGGAACATAATGATTTAAGTCATATGTTGGAATAAATGGGAAATAAAATTAGTTCGATGGTTTGCGCTAGGCATAGAATATTTAGGTATAGACTTATACCATCATCGCGAAATCCAAAAGAAGAAAATAAATAGTTTTATTGCATGGTTGATTTTTAATTTTTGAAAATAAACAGAAAATATGAAGATGAGGACTTGTGCTAGGCATAAAATTCCAATTTTGGTTTTGGAACTATACCATCGTCGCGAAAGTCAAAAATTTATATGTAACTTTATTGCATGTTTTTGAAAATGATTTTGATTTGTTGGTAATGCATGTAGTTGTCTTTATACTAAACAACTGTTCTCAGAGAAGAAAATGAAATTATTCCAGACAATTTGCAAAAATATTTCAAAGTATCTTAAAGACAAAAGTTAGATTTATAAGGAATCCCATGTGCATATGTGAGTTCATTTCCAATCTTGATTTATCATAATGATACACAAAATATCTCAAATACAAATGTGTGTGCGATTGTATTGTTCATTCACCAGGTTTGAGCAAGATACTATGATACAAGTGATTTAAATTAACCAAATAAGTGTTCATTAACCATGATTTAGATGCATATAACCATACCAGACTACTATGTAAGTCGGATTATCAAGAGCTAGCTAATCCATAAGCGAGACATAGGTCTGTACAAAAGAAGGTCGCTAATGTGACGGACATATCACCATGCTAGGAGTTACCCAAGGCCAAGCGGGTTGGGCACAAACCACTTGTTATGGGGCTTACCTCACAGTTTTTGAATAATTGAGAATTCCAGGGATTCAAGCTCATCAACCCTTCTTTTCTTTTTAAGGGGTAGGGAAAGGATTTTATTGCTTTTGCTTTTGCTCATTTTGTTGTCTTTCTTTCTTTGCTTTCTCTCTCTTTTTTTTTTTTTTGTATCTTTTGCTTTGATATTTGAGATAATGCTGAAATAGTGTAAATGATTTTGCTTGATTTTTCCTTTTCTTTTGCTTCCTATTCTAGGGATACTTGCTCGGATTAGCTGTAGAGCAAGGGATTTTTATTCTGGGTAGGGGTGAGCTTGTCCTTTTGCCAATTCTCAAAGATTCTAGACCATGTGCATGATAGGATAGTGGGGGAAACTTTTCGCTCAAGAAACCACTTCTACTATGTAGGATAGCATGGACATTACAAATATAATCATTTTATTGTGAAAGGATATGTTTGGCTTAAGTAAATAACAAGATCAATTCTCTATGCTCAAAACTTTATTTAATTGAATTTTGTGGACTTTGATATAAGAGAGATTAGTAATCATACCAAATAAATCAAGATATTTATTCATGTGAGTGTGAAAGTGCGGGATTCCAAATAAATGCTAATTTATCCAAAATAATTTGAAAATATAACTGCAATGCGTCACAATGTGAGAAGTACAAAAATAAAAGATGTTTTTGATGATTTTGAATGTTTTTTAGATTTTTAAGTTTATAAATTGAAAGAAATACAAGATAGTGATTTTTTTGAAATATTTTAAACAAATATATACAATGATGAAATGACAAATTTTGTTATGCATAGTAACGTTTAAGATGTAAAATGTTCATGGGTTCTTTAAGTTCTTTACCATCTAAGGTAGATAATTTGTATGCTCTGATTCAAATTTAGCAGTGATAATATATGGTCCAAGCCAGTTGGGCTCAAATTTACCTTTAAGGTCTTTAGTTGCATTAGTATTTTTTTGATTTTCTTTTAAAACAAGGTCGCCGACCACAAAGGATCGATGACGAACTTTCTTAGCATATGATATTTTAAGCTTGTTTTGGTAGGCACGAAGATGCTCCAAAGCATTGATGCGCTTTTCATCTAGGAGCTCCAGCTGACTGAGTCTGCCAGCTCGATATTCATCTCCTACTTCGGTATCTTGAAGTAGTAGAGCCAAAGAAGGAACTTCTAATTCAAAGGGAAAAATGGCTTCAACACCATAAACCAAAACAAAAGGTGAAGTTCCAGTGGGGGTTCGAACACTAGTTCGATAAGCCCACAAAGCTGGATATAATTGAATGTGCCAGTCGCGGCCAGATTTATTGACCAATATTTTGAGAATTTTGATTAAGGTTTTGTTTGAAGCTTCTGCTTGGCCATTACCCTGAGGATAATAGGGAGTGGACCAGCGATGTTGAATCTTATATTTTTGGCATAATTTTTTAACATCTTTATTTTTGAAACAAGTTCCATTGTTTGAGATGAGATTTGCAGGAATTTCGAACCTACAAATGATTTGATTAAAAATAAATTTAGAGACTTGTGTCCCAGTGCGGGAAGCTAGAGGCATAGCTTCAACCCACTTCGTGAAATACTCAGTGGCGGTTATGATGAATTTGTGTCCATCAGATGACACAGGATTAATTTTGCCAATAATGTCTAAGCCCCATTTTGAAAAGGGCCAAGGAGATGAAATAGCCTGCGGTTCTTGTGCGGGGGCATGGACAAGGTCAGCATGTTTTTGGCACTTGTCGCAATGGCGCACATAATCATGTGCATCATTCTCCATGGTAGGCCAAAAGTATCCTATCCTAAGGAGCTTTTTAGCAATGACACTACCACTGAAGTGTCCTCCACAAGATCCATCGTGGGCTTCACTCAAAGCTGATTTGGATTCTTC
This sequence comes from Wollemia nobilis, assembly GCA_028583015.1. Lineage (NCBI taxonomy): Eukaryota > Viridiplantae > Streptophyta > Pinopsida > Araucariales > Araucariaceae > Wollemia > Wollemia nobilis. The sequence goes on along the minus strand of JAQPPZ010003372.1, from coordinate 11,356 downwards.
TAAATTCAAACATCTCAATAGGATACCTTCAAAAGATCTCCTATATAATGTATTGCCAATTATTACAAATCGACTTGCTCGTCTACGTAATAACCGACGTTGGTTTCTATTAGAATTGGCAGGGAAAGTCCCATTGTGAAGAAAATCAAATATATCCGTATACCAAGGTTCAGGAGTAGTTTCATTGATTAGAAACACATCCAAAGGTTCTAAGCATGACTTATTTGAAGCGGGTTCCTGGAGTCGACGAATAATGATGGTGGCATATTCGTCATCTAACTCCAAGGGCAAAAGAGATGCAGCTATGGCCATAGCGTCAGCCGCATGGTTGCTAGTTCGAGGAATAGCTTCCAAGGTAACTTGATCAAATAGAGACATTAATTGTAAAACATATGCTTTATATGGATGCAATTTATCATCTCTGGTCTGATAAACTTCATTAATTTGGTTTATAACAAGGGGGGGTGGGGGGGGGGGGGGGGGGAAGGGGGGGGGGAGGGGGGGGGGGGGGGGGGGGGGGGGGGGGGGGGGGGGGGGGGGGGGGGGGGGGAAGGGGGGGGGGTTGAGAATCACCAAAAACTAATAGATTTTTAATTTTTAGCGCCAAGGTAGCTCGTAATCCAAGGATTAGAGCTTCATACTCAGTAGTATTATTAGTGCAAGCAAATGTTAATTTAAAGGACAAAGGTATAATGTGCTTTTGTGGAGATATTAAAATAATACCTACACCAGCCCCACTCATGCATCGGGCTCCATCAAAGTATAAGGACCATTGTTCAACATGGTCTACCTCTAATTGAAGGCATTCATCAGGAAACTCAATGATGAGGGGATGGGTAGACTCTAAGGGTGCAACAACTAATTGATCTGCTATGATTTGACCCTTAACAGACTTCTATCCTATAAACGTGAGTTCAAACTCGCTTAGAGCAAGAACCCACTTGGCTGTGCGACCCGATAAATAAGGTCGACTCATGAGATACCGCAAAGGATCATATTTAGCAATGACATACGTTTTTTGACTAAGCATATAATGGCGTAATTTTTGCATAGAAAATACGACTGCTAGACATAGTTTTTCTAATGTTGTGTAGCGGGTTTCATAACTAATTAAAGTTTGGCTAATATAATAATTAGCACGTTCTCTTTTCTCATCATCAAGTTGAGCTAACATAGCTCCTAAAGCAAAATATGAAGTTGAAATATACAGGATAAATGGGCGGTCAGGTCTAGGCGGTGAAAGCACAGGTGGGTTAAGGAGGTATTGTTTGAGAAGTTCAAAAGCTTCCTTACATTCATCATCCCAATTAAAAGGGATATCCTTCTTAAGGAGCTTAAGAAAGGGACCGGTTTTGTCCGCCAGCTTATCGATGAAGCGACGGATGGCTTGAAGTTTACCTTGTAAACTTCGTAACTCAGATATATTGGTAGGTGCGGGCATATCAGTGATAGCCACAATTTTGAGAGGGTCGATTTCGATGCCACGTAAAGAAACTATAACCCCTAATAGTTTACCGGACTTAACTCCAAATATGCATTTGGCTGGATTTAATCGAATAAGGTATTCTCTTAACCGATTAAATACTTTTCTCAAATCATCTAAATGATCATCTTCTTTAATAGAGCGAGCTATAATATCATCTACATAATCATGTAGGATATCATGCATCATATCATGAAAGATATAAGTCATAGCTCGTTGATATGTTGCGCCTGCATTCTTTAAACCAAATGGCATCACTTTCCAACAAAAGGTACCCCAAGGGGTAATAAAGGTTATTTTAGCTTGATCTTCAGGAGCTATCCTGATCTGATTATAGCCGAAGAATCCATCCATTAGGGACATCATCCCACTCCCAGCAGTAAAATAAATGATTTGATCCATGTTTGGAAGAGGAAAATCATCTTTAGGGCATACAACATTAATATCTCTAAAATATGTGCAAACCCTAACTTTGGTAGCTTCTTTCTTGGTGACTAGAACTACATTCGAGATCCATTCAGCATAATCAATAGCTTGTATAAAAACAACATTCAAGAGTTTTTCTAACTCCCCTTTGACTAGCAAAGCCACTTTAGGATGCATTTTTCTAAGTTTTTGTTTAACGAGGTTTAGCATCGAGATGGACTACTAGGTGATGCATGACTACAGAAGGGTCTAAACCTGGCATATCTTCATATGTCCAAGCGAAGACATCTTCATATTCTTTAAGGAATGCAATGTATTGCTCTTGTTTTTCTTGACTTAATTCTGACCCAATATTGATTATGTGAGGATTATCCTCAGTTCCCATGTTAAATTTAATGACGTTTTCTACTTCCATGTGTAGATATCTTTCAAAATTAGGTGGGGCGGGTGAGATGCCCAATTCTTGTAATTGCTTTAAGGTTAACTTAGATAAGTCATTTTGAGGAGTAGTGGCCTCAAGTTGAGCTATAGTTGGTTGTAGACACCAAAACAACACCAATATGATTATGTGACTGCAAATACTAATCGCACTAACACCCACAGCCCCAGGGCAGCCCCAGAGGTTAAAACAGTGGTTCTAACCACTCACACAGCAGTTTTACAAGTCAGAGATCAATTTGGCACCTTTTAGACACTCTACTACTTATTCGTTCCACCTAGGGACGAGTGTGGATTGATACTCGTTTCACCCAAAGACGAGTGCAGATTGGTACTCGTTTCACCTAGAGACGATTACCAGCGCTCGCTTCGGGGTGGGACAAACACTAGGTTTGACCGGAAAAAAGTCAAACCTCGACGCATGACAACTCAGAACTGCCACTTAGCTCTCCCTTCATGGCATAGGAGGGCGAGTGAGTTCTTTTGACAACTCATATCTGCCACTTGACTCTCCATTCACTACATGGGAATGAGAGTGAGTTTTTTTAGGACAACTCGGATTGGCCACTTAACTCTCCCTTCATTGCATGGGAGTGAGAGTAGGATTTTTTCATGACAACTCAGATTTGCCACTTAGCTATCTCTTCATTGCATGGGAGTGCGAGTGAGATTTTCTAAACATACAAAGACATGCACAGAGGCAGTTAAGAAGCCCTTGATCAAGAAGAAGTCTTCTCTTCACAAAAAAACATTCATGCAAAGTAGCACTTTTGCATGTTAATTCAAAGAGACCCCTTGGGTCTATAAAATGGTGAGCTTCCTCACCCAAAAGAGATACAGAGAAGGAGCATTTTGAGCGACGAAGTGCTGATAGTTTACTTGCGATTTGTGCTTTCAACATCCATAATCTCTTAATCGAAAGAGAGGTTATTGGGTGACTTTTGAAGGCACGAATCAAGAACCAAAACCCAATTTTTTTGACTACAATATCCTACCAATTTGTCGACAACACATCACACCAGGTTTTGGACCCATCCCAAGCGGATTGGTGTCGAAGCAAAGTTTCACCCGTGGGTGGTTTGCCTTCGAGCACCCCCCACCTTATTGCCTTTGGTGATTATTTCTTTTGTAGTATTTAGCTAGTTACATGATTATGCTTTTGTCAAGTTTTTAGTTTATTTAGACTCAGTGTAACCATCATTATATTTATCTTTTGTTTTTCATACACAGGTGCTACTGATTATTTGTTTGTTTCTTTGAATGCAGATTTGCAGCATCATAAGAGCAGTGAGGAATCTACTTTTATCAACACAAGCGGCGGCAACGTTTTGGTTCGCCCATCTTATATGTGGGCAAGCGGAAGAAGGAATTATGAAACAAGTTGTAAAAGACCAACATTTAACGCTCCTATCCCCTAAAAAGGAAGGAGATGCATTGTAACACAAATTTGAAAAGCATATCAATAAAAGGGCCATATTTTATATTGCTTTGATATCTTGTGTTCATGTTCTTTCTTTTTACGCATTTTTCAATAACATAGGGTTTAAGCATTATTTTAGTTTCGTTTACATTGCATTTTTAGTCTATCCATTTTTCATCTTTAATTTCATAAAAACAAACAAAAATTTGACATGGTTTACCTACGGTTTCGACCTAAGTTTACCATTTCAACAAAAAAAAAAATTCATCCATTTTTCATTTTTAATTCCATAAAAATAACAAAAAATCGACATGGTTTACCATTTCAACAAAAAAATTCATCAATTTTTTTCATCTTTAATTTCATAATAAAAAATAACAAAAAAAATGGGCATGGTTTACCTACGGTTTCGACCTAAGTTTTACCATTCACATAAAAAAAAGAAAAATTATAACCGTGGTTACCCTAAGGTGTTACTCTAAGTTTCATTTTGGGTTTATCCTACGATTTTCCATCTAAGTTTCCATCAGTTTGCATCCACATTTCATTTGGTTTCATGGTCTTTAAATCAAATTCATTCACCTTTTAAGTTAATTAATAAAGGTTCCATGTCTTAAACAAAAGAAAAACACAATAAAAACACATTTGCATTTTTCAAATTCAAACTCGAGGAGATAGTTCACTTATCGGTCTCGCCTCGGCTCCACCGCTTGACGACCCGGTCTGTGCACTCATGGTGGTTGGAAAATCTGATAGCGTTTCACATCAAAAAATCTACCTCCTCCTCAGAGCTCCAAATCGCAATCGATGAACAGTGCAAATGAACAAAATCCATCATTTTTGCCTATTTATACCATTTTTGCTTACTGGTAATCGTCCCTGCCTAGAACGATCACTTTTTCCTCAGAGGCACGCTCGTCCCACCCCAGGACGAGTACCATCATGGAGTTCGTCCCCCCTAGAACGAATACCCAAAAAAAAAAAAAATCACAAACAACCAAAATATAAAAATGACAAATGCCAACAAAACCAACAAAAATTGTCATACAAAAGTGCTCTTGCACTTAACCTCTTGGCATAAGAAAATTGCTGTCGAGGTCTACCTTGTCGCTATCCTACTCCCTAAGAAGGCTACCATAGCTGGACCACTTCACGGGAAGATGAATTTTCGCCAATGTTAACCCCACATGGCATCCCAAAATGGGTTCACACCCACCAAAAATAGGTCAAAACAATCGGGAAACTGCTCGAGCATGCATCGGATAACATCTGAAGGCACCCTCACTTAAGTCATCTTGGGTCAAGCGACTTGTTGCTTTTCTCACGTCGGTCATTCCCTCATCGATTCGTCGCTTGAGGGGGTAATCACACTTAGTTGCCAATCAACAACAATATACCCAATCTTGGAAATGACATGCATTCAAAGGATCATTGCAAAAGACAATCGCGTCCCTGCTTGGGGCGAGAAAACAAGCAATTATCACACACTAATCATATACTTGGAATTCGTGAATCATGAATTCAAGGTTCCCACGGACAAAAGGTTGCGCCCTTTGCCTATTCATGACTAATCAATGTCTAAGTTCAAGTAATACCTCATCGAACCAGGTTAATGCTTGATTTAAGTTCCTTAGCTCGTCAGAAGCAAGGATTCAAGAATGCACCCCCTTTTCCATACTTGGGGCATCAAGAGTTGGTTAGGTTACTAAGAAACCCTAATCATTAGTGCTTTGGTTATCTATTTTTGCTCAACACTGCACCATGTGCAACGCTTTCCAAAAAGGGGCATCTATAGACACCAAAACAACACCAATATAATTATGTGACTGCAAATACTAATCGCACTAACACCCACAGCCCCAGGGCAGCCCCAGAGGTTAAAACAGTGGTTCTAACCACTCACACAACAGTTTTACAAGTCAGAGATCAATTTGGCACCTTTTAGACACTCTGCTACTTATTCGCTCCACCTAGGGACGAGTGCGGATTGATACTCGTTTCACCCAGAGACAAGTGTAGATTGGTACTCGTTTCACCTAGAGACGATTACCAGTGCTCGCTCCGAGGTGGGACGAACGCCAGGTTTGACCAACAAAAAGTCAAACATCGACGCATGACAACTCAGAACTGCCACTTAGCTCTCCCTTCATGGCATAGGAGGGCGAGTGAGTTCTTTCGACAACTCATATCTGCAACTTGAATCTCCATTCACTGCATGGGAATGAGAGTGAGCTTTTTAGGACAACTCGGATTGGCCACTTAACTCTCCCTTCATTGCATGGGAGTGAGAGTAGGATTTTTCATGACAACTCATATTTGCCACTTAGCTATCTCTTCATTGCATGGGAGTGCGAGTGAGCTTTTCTAAACATACAAAGACATGCACAGAGGCAGTTAAGAAGCCCTTGATCAAGAAGAAGTCTTCTCTTTACAAAAAAGCATTCATGCAAAGTAGCACTTTTGCATGTTAATTAAAAGAGACCCCTTGGGTCTATAAAATGGTGAGCTTCCTCACCCAAAAGAGATCAGAGAAGGAGCATTTTGAGCGACGAAGTGCTGATAGTTTACTTGCGATTTGTGCTTTCAACATCCATAATCTCTTAATTGAAAGAGAGGTTATTGGGTGACTTTTGAAGGCACGAATCAAGAACCAAAACCCAAAATTTCTGACTACAATATCCTACCAATTTGTCGACAACACATCACACCAGGTTTTGGACCCATCCCAAGCGAATTGGTGTCGAAGCAAAGTTTCACCCGTGGGTGGTTTGCCTTCGGGCACCCCCCACCTTATTGCCTTTGGTGATTATTTCTTTTGTAGTATTTAGCTAGTTACATGATTATGCTTTTGTCAAGTTTTTAGTTTATTTAGACTCAGTGTAACCATCATTATATTTATCTTTTGTTTTTCATACATAGGTGCTACTGATTATTTGTTTGTTTCTTTGAATGCGGATTTGCGGCATCGGAGGAGGCGGCGAGGAATCTACTTTTATCAACACAAGCGGCGACAACGTTTTGGTTCGCCCATCTTATATGTGGGCAAGCGGAAGAAGGAATTCTGAAACAAGTTGTAAAAGACCAACATTTAACGCTCCTATCCCCTAAAAAGGAAGGAGATGCATTGTAACACAAATTTGAAAAGCATATCAATAAAAGGGCCGTATTTTATATTTCTTTGATATCTTGTGTTCATGTTCTTTCTTTTTACGTATTTTTCAATAACATAGGGTTTAAGCGTTATTTTAGTTTCGTTTACATTGCATTTTTAGTCTATCCATTTTTCATCTTTAATTTCATAAAAACAAACAAAAATTTGACATGGTTTACCTACGGTTTCGACCTAAGTTTACCATTTCAACAAAAAAAAAAAAAAATCATCCATTTTTCATTTTTAATTCCATAAAAATAACAAAAATTCGACATGGTTTACCATTTCAACAAAAAAATTCATCAATTTTTTTCATCTTTAATTTCATAATAAAATATAACAAAAAAAATGGGCATGGTTTACCTACGGTTTCGACCTAAGTTTTACCATTCACATAAAAAAAAAAATTTTATAACCGTGGTTACCCTAAGGTGTTACTCTAAGTTTCATTTAGGGTTTATCCTACGGTTTTCCATCTAAGTTTCCATTGGTTTGCATCCACATTTCATTTGGTTTCATGGTCTTTAAATCAAATTCATTCACCTTTTAAGTTAATTAATAAAGGTTCCATGTCTTAAACAAAAGAAAAACACAATAAAAACACATTTGCATTTTTCAAATTCAAACTCGAGGAGATAGTTCACTTACTGGTCTCGCCTCGGCTCCACCGCCTGACGACCCGGTCTGTGCACTCATGGTGGCTGGAAAATCCGATAGCGTTTTACATCAGAAAATCTACCTCCTCCTCAGAGCTCCAAATCGCAATCGATGAACAGTGCAAATGAACAAAATCCATCATTTTCGCCTATTTATACCATTTTTTCTTACTGGTAATCGTCCCTGCCTAGAACGATCACTTTTTCCTCAGAGGCGCGCTCGTCCCACCCCAGGACGAGTACCATCATGGAGTTTGTCCCCCCCTAGAACGAATACCCAAAAAAAAAAAAAATCACAAACAACCAAAATATAAAAATGACAAATGCCAACAAAACCACTAAAAATTGTCGGACAAAAGTGCTCTTGCACTTAACCTCTTGGCATAAGAAAATTGCTATCGAGGTCTACCTTGTCGCTATCCTACTCCCTAAGAAGGCTACCATAGCTGGACCACTTCACGGGAAGACAAATTTTTGCCAATGTTAACCCCACATGGCATCCCAAAATGGGTTCACACCCACCAAAAATAGGTCAAAAAAATCGGGAAACTGCTCGAGCATGCATCGGATAACATCTGAAGGCACCCTCACTTAAGTCATCTTGGGTCAAGCGACTTGTTGCTTTTCTCACATCGGTCATTCCCTCATCGATTCGTCGCTTGAGGGGGTAATCACACTTAGTTGCCAATCAACAACAATATACCCAATCTTGGAAATGACACGCATTCAAAGGATCATTGCAAAAGACAATCGCGTCCCTGCTTGGGGCAGAAAACAAGCAATTATCACAAACTAATCATATACTTGGCATTCGTGAATCATGAATTCAAGGTTCCCACAGACAAAAGGTTGCGCCCTTTGCCTATTCATGACTGATCAATGTCTAAGTTCAAGTAATACCTCACCGAACCAGGTTAATGCTTGATTTAAGTTCCTTAGCTTGTCAGAAGTAAGGATTCAAGAATGCGCCCCCTTTCCCATACTTGGGGCATCAAGAGTTGGTTAGGTTACTGAGAAACCCTAATCATTAGTTCTTTGGTTATCTATTTTTGCTCAACACTGCACCATGTGCAACGCTTTCCAAAAAGGGGCATCTGTAGACACTAAAACAACACCAATCTAATTATGTGACTGCAAATACTAATCGCACTAACACCCACAGCCCCAGGGCAGCCCCAGAGGTTAAAACAGTGGTTCTAACCACTCACATAGCAGTTTTACAAGTCAGAGATCAATTTGGCACCTTTTAGACACTCTGCTACTTATTCGCTCCACCTAGGGATGAGTGCGGATTGATACTCGTTTCACCCAGAGACAAGTGTAGATTGGTACTCGTTTCACCTAGAGACGATTACCAGTGCTCGCTTCGGGGTGGGACGAACGCCAGGTTTGACCAAAAAAAAGTCAAACCTCGACGCATGACAACTCAGAACTGCCACTTAGCTCTCCCTTCATGGCATAGGAGGGCGAGTGAGTTCTTTTGACAACTCATATCTGCCACTTGACTCTCCATTCATTGCATGGGAATGAGAGTGAGTTTTTTAGGACAACTCGGATTGGCCACTTAACTCTCCCTTCATTGCATGGGAGTGAGAGTAGGCTTTTTCATGACAACTCAGATTTGCCACTTAGCTATCTCTTCATTGCATGGGAGTGCGAGTGAGATTTTCTAAACATACAAAGACATGCACAGAGGCAGTTAAGAAGCCCTTGATTAAGAAGAAGTCTTCTCTTCACAAAAAAGCATTCATGCAAAGTAGCACTTTTGCATGTTAATTCAAAGAGACCCCTTGGGTCTATAAAATGGTGAGCTTCCTCACCCAAAAGAGATACAGAGAAGGAGCATTTTGAGCGACGAAGTGCTACCAGTTCACTTGCGATTTGTGCTTTCAACATCCATAATCTCTTAATTGAAAGAGATGTTATTTGGTGACTTTTGAAGGCACGAATCAAGAACCAAAACCCAATTTTTTTGACTATAATATCCTACCAATTTGCCGACAACACATCACACCAGGTTTCGGACCCATCCCAAGAAGATTGGTGTCGAAGCAAAGTTTCACCCATGGGTGGTTTGCCTTTGGGCACCCCCCGCCTTATTGCCTTTGGTGATTATTTCTTTTGTAGTATTTATCTAGTTACATGATTATGCTTTTGTCAAGTTTTTAGTTTATTTAGACTCAGTGTAACCATCATTATATTTATCTCTCGTTTTTCATACACAGGTGCTACTGATTCTTTGTTTGTTTCTTTGAACATAGATTTGCAGCATTAGAAGAGCAGCGAGGAATCTACTTTTATCAACACAAGCGACGACAACGTTTTGGTTCGCCCATCTTATATGTGGGCACGCGGAAGAAGGAATTCTGAAACAAGTTGTAAAAGACCAACATTTAACGCTCCTATCCCCTAAAAAGAAAGGAGACGCATTGTAACACAAATTTGAAAAGCATATCAATAAAAGGGCCGTATTTTATATTGCTTTGATATATTGTGTTCATGTTCTTTCTTTTTATGCATTTTTCAATAACATAGGGTTTATACATTGCACTTTTTATGAAAACTATTTAAATGCAATTATGAAGGCTCTTATGACTCCCAAAATGGTCGCCCCTTCAATATACCATTGTCGGACCGATATACCAACCTCTCTATATACCCGCCCTTATGTGAGGGAGACTATAGGTACGTGAGAGCAGATGATACGTGGAACATAGGCGGTATGGAAGGGGAATCGCTCTATTTATGACACCTACCATAGAAGACTTATCCTCTGCGCTAGGAATCACCCTAGCTACACTTGGTCAGCTTTCGTCAGGATTTACGTCTAGCAACAGTCGTGATCGGGGTAATGGATGCAATATCTCAAGCCAACGTGATAATGGAATCCACCTTTGGTCTTGCTCAAGGGTTGGGGTTTTACGACCAACGCCTTGGTTTAAATTACCATGTGATGTGTGGGATTCATTTTAATTTGCAAAAAATTGAAACAGGCAAACCAAAAGGAAACTTTCCCTAAGCCATACAAAAACTGAAAACCAGAAAAAAAAAAACAAAAATTTGATAGAAGCTTGTTAAAAACCCCTACCTCTTATCTGCCCAATAGGATGTTTCTGATTTGCTACTCTGAAAAATGCACAGAAAGCTATTCGTCCCGGGGTGAGATGAATATCAAAACAGTATTCTTTCCAGGGTGAGACGAATGGTATATTCGTCCCGGGGTGAAACGAATAACAGTCTGCCGACTAAAAAAATAGGTACCTATAATCAAACAAGCAATTTCAGATCAGGAATCTAATCTAAAAAAAAAATAGAGGATAGAGGTCCCACCGTGATCACCACCAGGGAAGTTCCATCCACGTCACAACCTCAACCGAATCTTACACAGTTGCCCCCGTCTAGACCAGTGGCCATGATTCGAACTAGACTTACTCAAAGTCTATGGACCACATCGGCTAGGCTCTCCATATATGAGCTTATTCAACAATTGACGCCCCATCGAGAAGCTCTCATGGAGATATTAAAGGCAATTGAGTTGCATCCCCACGAAGCGAATTCGTTCAACAATTTTTTGGGGCATGTCAAACAGTGTATCGAACCAGTCATCACTTTTAGGGAAGATGAATTAAAAATGGTGACTGGAGATGTAGCGGATCCACCCCTACACGTTATTGCGTGGGTCAACGGGACTCCGTACAAGCGGGTGTTGGTAGACACTGGTTCGTCCAGTAACATTATTACAACTGCTGCACTGAAACATTTGAAGCTCCGACCTCTCACAA